>CAJQUW010007296.1:10000-73414 GCA_907163375.1 Prostheceraeus crozeri
AACCGAGAAATGAGATTCAGTAAAAATAAAACAAAATTCAATTGATCAAATAAAGTTCAGAATCTACGAGCTACTATAGATTAGTGAGAACCATACTTAAGTCTGGAGCAACATCTTTTGTCACAATATGTGGCAAGGCAATATAATCATGTTGGATCAAGCTATTTTGTCCATCCAGATACTAAGAAATTTCCTTGACCACATCTCAACATCGGCAAAAAATAATATTCAAATAAAAAAACCACACCACAGAGAGTGATGCATCAAACATTGAGGACCACATGTAACATTAAACTAACAAACAGAAGAGACATAGGAACCCAGTGGCCAAAAGCTTTAGCCAATCGCCCAAATCTAGCCATGGTTCCAACCTCTGATTTCTTCATATAGGCCCCGGTCACTAACTCTTTTTGACATGCCAGTATAGCAAAACTTCTTTCATTTCAACTCCGATCTACCTGAACTACCCAATACAACCTCTCTCAGTCCCAACCAAGTGCCGGTGTAGTTTCATCCCAATCGCCGCGCGGCCAACTCTAGCCCTGGTCCAATCTCTGATTTCTCTCATTATGGGCCGGTCACTAACTTTTTGACATGCCAGTAGCCATAACTTTGCTTCAATAACTCTGATCTACTGAGAACTAACCATACAACTATACCTCCAGTCCCAACAAGTGGCGGTTGTAGTTTCAGCCATCGTCCCACCTTGAGCCATGGTTCCAATCTCTGATTTGCTCTGCGATTATAGGCCGGTCACTAACTTTTTTGACTATGCAGTAGCACAAACTGTCTTCATTTGTCAACTATGATCTACCTGAACTAACCATAAAACCTTTCTCCACTCCAACCAAGTGGCCGGGCCTTGTAGTTCAGCCCCAATCGCCCAACTCTAGCCGTGGTCCAACCTCTGATTTCTCTCATTATAGGCCCGGTCACTAACATTTTGACATTCAAGTAGCCCAATCTTCTTCATTTCAACTCCGAACTACCTGAACTACCCATAAAACCACTCTCCAGTCCTAACCAAGTGGCCGGTGTAGTTTCAGCCCAATCGCCCAACTCTAGCCCTGGTCCAACCTCTGATTTCTCTCATTATAGGCCCGGTCACTAACTTTTTGACATGCCAGTAGCCAAAACTTCTTCATTTCAACTCAGATGAAGTGGTGTGCTAGGTTAAAGTAGGTTCGCCATACAACCTGAAAAAGTTGAAAGTAGCGATACATAGTAGGGAAACTGAGACACAGTTGCGCAGGGGACGGATGTATCATCTGATGCTGTCTACGACTCCTACAAACTGCACGTCGGTCGGATGAGGTATTTAGCCTAACATAAATGGGTTGGATTATAAGGCCGCACTGGTTTACAGTGGAGACATTGCGATGTGCTTTTTCTAAAACAGATTTTTTAACTCCAGATTAAATTATGATTTATTAGAAGGCATCTGCCGATCATGCTCTATTGTATAAGTAGCTTTTCGAAACAAATTAACGAAGTGCAGGTGTGTGGAGACAACTTTCCAGAGAGATGGTACATATTTATTCAAATTTCTATGACATTCTATGTCACTACACGTACATGTGAGTGTCATACTATTAAAAATTAGAATTTTAAATGACAATTACTACTACTACTGATATGAAAGAGACGCTTCCTGAGAAAACCATTCAGATATATGTATATATATATAATAACAAGAAAAATATTAATAACGATACTCAGCAACAGGAGAAAAACATAATGAAATTGAAATTGAAAACACGACTTTTACTTATAAGCATAAGCGCTTTCATTTCTTCAGATGCTTTATATATAAAAAAATATATAAATTTTTTTTTCATATAAAACATCTGAAGAAAAGAAAGCGCTTATGCTTATAAGTAAAAGTCGTGTTTTCAATTTCACTATATATATATATATATATGTATATGAATGGCTCCGACTTGAAATCAAAATGTACATATTCGTACAGCTGTGGACAATGTGAATATGTCTATATCGGGGAGACTTCTAGACATTTTATTACTCGGATCTCAGAGCACATGAAGGGGTACCCAGTACCCACTGAAATATCAGTTCATCCACACGCGCTAGAGAGAAAGAATTTTAAAGTCATTGCGTGCACCAACAATCACAAGATTCTCGAATCGATTCTGATTTAAAACAATAATAATTTGCTGAACAATAGAGACGGTTCCTTTCCACTTCTGCTAAATCTATAGCTATGTCATTGGATTCAAACTACGTCATTTCATGTCTGTCCTTTTTCTGTTTCATCTGTACATTACCATCTGACGCCATTTTAACAGTGTTCATTTCATTTCATCTCATAAAAATGATTTTACCTTGTTTTACATCAATCCATTGACAAAGGAGACTGCAACGCTCTGAAACGCGTTTGGATAAAAGCAAATTATCACAAGATTGCTTTTTTTGAAATATATATATATATTCTATTTTAATCTGCAGTCAATAAAGTAAAATCATGCTCTGCAGACTTGCAGTTTGAAAGTAGTTAGGAGGTTCACAATGCAATGTGAGAGTTTCAGGTACAACCTCATCCTCTGAGCTTCGCGCTAGCTACCGGACTGATATGCCTACCCTACACCTGCGCGCGTGATTATATCGACTTTTTCAGCTGTTCATCGAATGCCTAGGAACAACAGAAGAAAATGCAATCCTTTCATTAGCTCACAAAAGGAGTTAAGTTTATCTCAATTTGCCGAATTTTGGAATAACTCGAACAACTGTAGGTCTAAATGAATGATGTTTGTTGATTCAGTACTGTTGACATTTGCATATTGTTCTTTCAATTTTCAGGTTGTCTCGGAGTCACTCATAAATGGTGAGTTACCATATCTCATGTAGCAGTTAAATGAATGAGGTGATCCTCCAGCTATCACTGCCCTTCGATTGAAACAATTTGCACTTCCTTCCTGCACTTCTCACACCCGAAAGCCCGAATACCAAAACGTTGGGCCAGAATGCTCGAATGTCTGACCTTCTTCAGAAAGACGCCCGAATGCCTTAACGTTTTCTTTTTCTTCTGAAAACTGTCCGAATGCCCGAAAATAATATCAAATAGTTTGAAGGATTTGACTTTTGCGTGTACTTCGATCGCAATAGTATCTCATCGATCCTTTCCCTCATCTTATAAATTAATGGCCCTCACACACGTTTGTAAAGATTAGCATCCTGTGATGTCGAGTTTTATTTGTTGCTGGAACGTTAACCATAGTTATCATGCGACAATGAGATTATATCAATTTCCGCACCATGCGTCCACTTTGCCTGTTGTTCAGTCTAAATGTTGCAAATAGATGAATTTTGATATAACAAGCAACATCTTTTTTTCAAGTGGTCAATCAAAATTTGTGTTGAATGCATGCATGAGACCAGGGCATGGGACCAAATCAGAGGTTGGACCAGGGCTAGAGTTGGGCGATTGGGCTGAAACTACACCGGCCACTTGGTTAGGACTGGAGAGAGGTTGTATGGGTAGTTCAGGTAGATCGGAGTTGAAATGAAGAAGTTTTGGCTACTGGCATGTCAAAAAGTTAGTGACCGGGCCTATAATGAGAGAAATCAGAGGTTGGACCAGGGCTAGAGTTGGGCGATTGGGCTGAAACTACACCGGCCACTTGGTTAGGACTGGAGAGAGGTTGTATGGGTAGTTCAGGTAGATCGGAGTTGAAATGAAGAAGTTTTGGCTACTGGCATGTCAAAAAGTTAGTGACCGGGCCTATAATGAGAGAAATCAGAGGTTGGACCAGGGCTAGAGTTGGGCGATTGGGCTGAAACTACACCGGCCACTTGGTTAGGACTGGAGAGAGGTTGTATGGGTAGTTCAGGTAGATCGGAGTTGAAATGAAGAAGTTTTGGCTACTGGCATGTCAAAAAGTTAGTGACCGGGCCTATAATGAGAGAAATCAGAGGTTGGACCAGGGCTAGAGTTGGGCGATTGGGCTGAAACTACACCGGCCACTTGGTTAGGACTGGAGAGAGGTTGTATGGGTAGTTCAGGTAGATCGGAGTTGAAATGAAGAAGTTTTGGCTACTGGCATGTCAAAAAGTTAGTGACCGGGCCTATAATGAGAGAAATCAGAGGTTGGACCAGGGCTAGAGTTGGGCGATTGGGCTGAAACTACACCGGCCACTTGGTTAGGACTGGAGAGAGGTTGTATGGGTAGTTCAGGTAGATCGGAGTTGAAATGAAGAAGTTTTGGCTACTGGCATGTCAAAAAGTTAGTGACCGGGCCTATAATGAGAGAAATCAGAGGTTGGACCAGGGCTAGAGTTGGGCGATTGGGCTGAAACTACACCGGCCACTTGGTTAGGACTGGAGAGAGGTTGTATGGGTAGTTCAGGTAGATCGGAGTTGAAATGAAGAAGTTTTGGCTACTGGCATGTCAAAAAGTTAGTGACCGGGCCTATAATGAGAGAAATCAGAGGTTGGACCAGGGCTAGAGTTGGGCGATTGGGCTGAAACTACACCGGCCACTTGGTTAGGACTGGAGAGAGGTTGTATGGGTAGTTCAGGTAGATCGGAGTTGAAATGAAGAAGTTTTGGCTACTGGCATGTCAAAAAGTTAGTGACCGGGCCTATAATGAGAGAAATCAGAGGTTGGACCAGGGCTAGAGTTGGGCGATTGGGCTGAAACTACACCGGCCACTTGGTTAGGACTGGAGAGAGGTTGTATGGGTAGTTCAGGTAGATCGGAGTTGAAATGAAGAAGTTTTGGCTACTGGCATGTCAAAAAGTTAGTGACCGGGCCTATAATGAGAGAAATCAGAGGTTGGACCAGGGCTAGAGTTGGGCGATTGGGCTGAAACTACACCGGCCACTTGGTTAGGACTGGAGAGAGGTTGTATGGGTAGTTCAGGTAGATCGGAGTTGAAATGAAGAAGTTTTGGCTACTGGCATGTCAAAAAGTTAGTGACCGGGCCTATAATGAGAGAAATCAGAGGTTGGACCAGGGCTAGAGTTGGGCGATTGGGCTGAAACTACACCGGCCACTTGGTTAGGACTGGAGAGAGGTTGTATGGGTAGTTCAGGTAGATCGGAGTTGAAATGAAGAAGTTTTGGCTACTGGCATGTCAAAAAGTTAGTGACCGGGCCTATAATGAGAGAAATCAGAGGTTGGACCAGGGCTAGAGTTGGGCGATTGGGCTGAAACTACACCGGCCACTTGGTTAGGACTGGAGAGAGGTTGTATGGGTAGTTCAGGTAGATCGGAGTTGAAATGAAGAAGTTTTGGCTACTGGCATGTCAAAAAGTTAGTGACCGGGCCTATAATGAGAGAAATCAGAGGTTGGACCAGGGCTAGAGTTGGGCGATTGGGCTGAAACTACACCGGCCACTTGGTTAGGACTGGAGAGAGGTTGTATGGGTAGTTCAGGTAGATCGGAGTTGAAATGAAGAAGTTTTGGCTACTGGCATGTCAAAAAGTTAGTGACCGGGCCTATAATGAGAGAAATCAGAGGTTGGACCAGGGCTAGAGTTGGGCGATTGGGCTGAAACTACACCGGCCACTTGGTTAGGACTGGAGAGAGGTTGTATGGGTAGTTCAGGTAGATCGGAGTTGAAATGAAGAAGTTTTGGCTACTGGCATGTCAAAAAGTTAGTGACCGGGCCTATAATGAGAGAAATCAGAGGTTGGACCAGGGCTAGAGTTGGGCGATTGGGCTGAAACTACACCGGCCACTTGGTTAGGACTGGAGAGAGGTTGTATGGGTAGTTCAGGTAGATCGGAGTTGAAATGAAGAAGTTTTGGCTACTGGCATGTCAAAAAGTTAGTGACCGGGCCTATAATGAGAGAAATCAGAGGTTGGACCAGGGCTAGAGTTGGGCGATTGGGCTGAAACTACACCGGCCACTTGGTTAGGACTGGAGAGAGGTTGTATGGGTAGTTCAGGTAGATCGGAGTTGAAATGAAGAAGTTTTGGCTACTGGCATGTCAAAAAGTTAGTGACCGGGCCTATAATGAGAGAAATCAGAGGTTGGACCAGGGCTAGAGTTGGGCGATTGGGCTGAAACTACACCGGCCACTTGGTTAGGACTGGAGAGAGGTTGTATGGGTAGTTCAGGTAGATCGGAGTTGAAATGAAGAAGTTTTGGCTACTGGCATGTCAAAAAGTTAGTGACCGGGCCTATAATGAGAGAAATCAGAGGTTGGACCAGGGCTAGAGTTGGGCGATTGGGCTGAAACTACACCGGCCACTTGGTTAGGACTGGAGAGAGGTTGTATGGGTAGTTCAGGTAGATCGGAGTTGAAATGAAGAAGTTTTGGCTACTGGCATGTCAAAAAGTTAGTGACCGGGCCTATAATGAGAGAAATCAGAGGTTGGACCAGGGCTAGAGTTGGGCGATTGGGCTGAAACTACACCGGCCACTTGGTTAGGACTGGAGAGAGGTTGTATGGGTAGTTCAGGTAGATCGGAGTTGAAATGAAGAAGTTTTGGCTACTGGCATGTCAAAAAGTTAGTGACCGGGCCTATAATGAGAGAAATCAGAGGTTGGACCAGGGCTAGAGTTGGGCGATTGGGCTGAAACTACACCGGCCACTTGGTTAGGACTGGAGAGAGGTTGTATGGGTAGTTCAGGTAGATCGGAGTTGAAATGAAGAAGTTTTGGCTACTGGCATGTCAAAAAGTTAGTGACCGGGCCTATAATGAGAGAAATCAGAGGTTGGACCAGGGCTAGAGTTGGGCGATTGGGCTGAAACTACACCGGCCACTTGGTTAGGACTGGAGAGAGGTTGTATGGGTAGTTCAGGTAGATCGGAGTTGAAATGAAGAAGTTTTGGCTACTGGCATGTCAAAAAGTTAGTGACCGGGCCTATAATGAGAGAAATCAGAGGTTGGACCAGGGCTAGAGTTGGGCGATTGGGCTGAAACTACACCGGCCACTTGGTTAGGACTGGAGAGAGGTTGTATGGGTAGTTCAGGTAGATCGGAGTTGAAATGAAGAAGTTTTGGCTACTGGCATGTCAAAAAGTTAGTGACCGGGCCTATAATGAGAGAAATCAGAGGTTGGACCAGGGCTAGAGTTGGGCGATTGGGCTGAAACTACACCGGCCACTTGGTTAGGACTGGAGAGAGGTTGTATGGGTAGTTCAGGTAGATCGGAGTTGAAATGAAGAAGTTTTGGCTACTGGCATGTCAAAAAGTTAGTGACCGGGCCTATAATGAGAGAAATCAGAGGTTGGACCAGGGCTAGAGTTGGGCGATTGGGCTGAAACTACACCGGCCACTTGGTTAGGACTGGAGAGAGGTTGTATGGGTAGTTCAGGTAGATCGGAGTTGAAATGAAGAAGTTTTGGCTACTGGCATGTCAAAAAGTTAGTGACCGGGCCTATAATGAGAGAAATCAGAGGTTGGACCAGGGCTAGAGTTGGGCGATTGGGCTGAAACTACACCGGCCACTTGGTTAGGACTGGAGAGAGGTTGTATGGGTAGTTCAGGTAGATCGGAGTTGAAATGAAGAAGTTTTGGCTACTGGCATGTCAAAAAGTTAGTGACCGGGCCTATAATGAGAGAAATCAGAGGTTGGACCAGGGCTAGAGTTGGGCGATTGGGCTGAAACTACACCGGCCACTTGGTTAGGACTGGAGAGAGGTTGTATGGGTAGTTCAGGTAGATCGGAGTTGAAATGAAGAAGTTTTGGCTACTGGCATGTCAAAAAGTTAGTGACCGGGCCTATAATGAGAGAAATCAGAGGTTGGACCAGGGCTAGAGTTGGGCGATTGGGCTGAAACTACACCGGCCACTTGGTTAGGACTGGAGAGAGGTTGTATGGGTAGTTCAGGTAGATCGGAGTTGAAATGAAGAAGTTTTGGCTACTGGCATGTCAAAAAGTTAGTGACCGGGCCTATAATGAGAGAAATCAGAGGTTGGACCAGGGCTAGAGTTGGGCGATTGGGCTGAAACTACACCGGCCACTTGGTTAGGACTGGAGAGAGGTTGTATGGGTAGTTCAGGTAGATCGGAGTTGAAATGAAGAAGTTTTGGCTACTGGCATGTCAAAAAGTTAGTGACCGGGCCTATAATGAGAGAAATCAGAGGTTGGACCAGGGCTAGAGTTGGGCGATTGGGCTGAAACTACACCGGCCACTTGGTTAGGACTGGAGAGAGGTTGTATGGGTAGTTCAGGTAGATCGGAGTTGAAATGAAGAAGTTTTGGCTACTGGCATGTCAAAAAGTTAGTGACCGGGCCTATAATGAGAGAAATCAGAGGTTGGACCAGGGCTAGAGTTGGGCGATTGGGCTGAAACTACACCGGCCACTTGGTTAGGACTGGAGAGAGGTTGTATGGGTAGTTCAGGTAGATCGGAGTTGAAATGAAGAAGTTTTGGCTACTGGCATGTCAAAAAGTTAGTGACCGGGCCTATAATGAGAGAAATCAGAGGTTGGACCAGGGCTAGAGTTGGGCGATTGGGCTGAAACTACACCGGCCACTTGGTTAGGACTGGAGAGAGGTTGTATGGGTAGTTCAGGTAGATCGGAGTTGAAATGAAGAAGTTTTGGCTACTGGCATGTCAAAAAGTTAGTGACCGGGCCTATAATGAGAGAAATCAGAGGTTGGACCAGGGCTAGAGTTGGGCGATTGGGCTGAAACTACACCGGCCACTTGGTTAGGACTGGAGAGAGGTTGTATGGGTAGTTCAGGTAGATCGGAGTTGAAATGAAGAAGTTTTGGCTACTGGCATGTCAAAAAGTTAGTGACCGGGCCTATAATGAGAGAAATCAGAGGTTGGACCAGGGCTAGAGTTGGGCGATTGGGCTGAAACTACACCGGCCACTTGGTTAGGACTGGAGAGAGGTTGTATGGGTAGTTCAGGTAGATCGGAGTTGAAATGAAGAAGTTTTGGCTACTGGCATGTCAAAAAGTTAGTGACCGGGCCTATAATGAGAGAAATCAGAGGTTGGACCAGGGCTAGAGTTGGGCGATTGGGCTGAAACTACACCGGCCACTTGGTTAGGACTGGAGAGAGGTTGTATGGGTAGTTCAGGTAGATCGGAGTTGAAATGAAGAAGTTTTGGCTACTGGCATGTCAAAAAGTTAGTGACCGGGCCTATAATGAGAGAAATCAGAGGTTGGACCAGGGCTAGAGTTGGGCGATTGGGCTGAAACTACACCGGCCACTTGGTTAGGACTGGAGAGAGGTTGTATGGGTAGTTCAGGTAGATCGGAGTTGAAATGAAGAAGTTTTGGCTACTGGCATGTCAAAAAGTTAGTGACCGGGCCTATAATGAGAGAAATCAGAGGTTGGACCAGGGCTAGAGTTGGGCGATTGGGCTGAAACTACACCGGCCACTTGGTTAGGACTGGAGAGAGGTTGTATGGGTAGTTCAGGTAGATCGGAGTTGAAATGAAGAAGTTTTGGCTACTGGCATGTCAAAAAGTTAGTGACCGGGCCTATAATGAGAGAAATCAGAGGTTGGACCAGGGCTAGAGTTGGGCGATTGGGCTGAAACTACACCGGCCACTTGGTTAGGACTGGAGAGAGGTTGTATGGGTAGTTCAGGTAGATCGGAGTTGAAATGAAGAAGTTTTGGCTACTGGCATGTCAAAAAGTTAGTGACCGGGCCTATAATGAGAGAAATCAGAGGTTGGACCAGGGCTAGAGTTGGGCGATTGGGCTGAAACTACACCGGCCACTTGGTTAGGACTGGAGAGAGGTTGTATGGGTAGTTCAGGTAGATCGGAGTTGAAATGAAGAAGTTTTGGCTACTGGCATGTCAAAAAGTTAGTGACCGGGCCTATAATGAGAGAAATCAGAGGTTGGACCAGGGCTAGAGTTGGGCGATTGGGCTGAAACTACACCGGCCACTTGGTTAGGACTGGAGAGAGGTTGTATGGGTAGTTCAGGTAGATCGGAGTTGAAATGAAGAAGTTTTGGCTACTGGCATGTCAAAAAGTTAGTGACCGGGCCTATAATGAGAGAAATCAGAGGTTGGACCAGGGCTAGAGTTGGGCGATTGGGCTGAAACTACACCGGCCACTTGGTTAGGACTGGAGAGAGGTTGTATGGGTAGTTCAGGTAGATCGGAGTTGAAATGAAGAAGTTTTGGCTACTGGCATGTCAAAAAGTTAGTGACCGGGCCTATAATGAGAGAAATCAGAGGTTGGACCAGGGCTAGAGTTGGGCGATTGGGCTGAAACTACACCGGCCACTTGGTTAGGACTGGAGAGAGGTTGTATGGGTAGTTCAGGTAGATCGGAGTTGAAATGAAGAAGTTTTGGCTACTGGCATGTCAAAAAGTTAGTGACCGGGCCTATAATGAGAGAAATCAGAGGTTGGACCAGGGCTAGAGTTGGGCGATTGGGCTGAAACTACACCGGCCACTTGGTTAGGACTGGAGAGAGGTTGTATGGGTAGTTCAGGTAGATCGGAGTTGAAATGAAGAAGTTTTGGCTACTGGCATGTCAAAAAGTTAGTGACCGGGCCTATAATGAGAGAAATCAGAGGTTGGACCAGGGCTAGAGTTGGGCGATTGGGCTGAAACTACACCGGCCACTTGGTTAGGACTGGAGAGAGGTTGTATGGGTAGTTCAGGTAGATCGGAGTTGAAATGAAGAAGTTTTGGCTACTGGCATGTCAAAAAGTTAGTGACCGGGCCTATAAATGCGGATTAAAGAAGAGTTAAAGAAAGAATATCGCTGTGAAACTGTGCAGGCGTGTAGAACATCTAACATTCTCCAGTGTCTGAAAAGAACTAAGTGAAATATAGAAAAATAAAGAAGTTATGGCAACTGGCAGTTTTTCGAATTTGGCTACTGGCACATTTTACAGTTAACCAATAAATTTGTCAAGACGTGAGCAAATAAATTTTCGTGTGCAAATTCTTAAACTTGTAAATCTGTAAACCTGAAACAACAGCCAATCAAAATAGAGCTGCTAGAACCAATCACTGAGAAGAAAATAATTTTTCGAAAAAGTAAAATATTACATTAAAGTTTTAGTAATAGCTGCTATTCTTTCAAACTAATCATAGCAGAGAATCTGATGGTGAATAGTTCAGTATTTGAAATCATACTAGGAGTTATAAGAGATAGGTTTCTGTAAACAATGGGTTGCTCCTATTGAATGCTCGTTTGATTTGCAGTAGTCTGAGAAAATGGTCAGCAAAGTAGTCTGAGCGTGCCGTCACAATCCCGCTCCAGGGAGGTCTTCTTGATTTGCAGAGTAGAAAGAATTTACTGCATGTGATTATTACTGTCCAACACTTTCTTTACTATATGTTACGTACAGCGGCTATTTCTTCGCCTCAGCCGGCAATATCGATTGCCTCATTCATTGACATAAGATAGGAAAGAAAATATTTCGATCGATTTGTATTATAAAATTAAAATGAAGTCAATACATCGGTGATTTTGAATGTCAACTCACTGTCTTTTACTATAATAAAAGTCGGTCTCTTCTTTTCATTACGATACTACCGACTCAAGAATGTAGAAGTGATGGAAGCTGAATGCAGCACTGCTTTAAGTGTTTTGGATTCGCTTATTGGTCGGAAACAACTTCTCATCGCTTGAGAAACTCAGAGTGCAAAGGAAAAGCAGACTAACAGAGGCAAAGCGAAAGGACATTTTTTCATACATCTAGCCTATTTTGCGTCACATTTAAAGCTGAGAAAGTTCAGGCTACATCGTGGTAACATGGATGTAGAATAGTGGGTGTTCCTCCACCAGTGTAATGACCACTGCCTATAGGCAATCAGCATGATATTATTACCCTTCGTTGGTGTCACCAACTTCTCCTTACAAACAATTAGATTTTATCACCTATATTACAAGATTTGTGGTTTGTGATAGTACAGCAATTTGCAAACGTGTAAGCAAGTGAAAATCAATTTTTCCAGGTGTCATATTACAACCAAAATAATTCTAGCCAGACTAACATTGTAACGAGTTTACTGCTACCCACTTCCTCTCTAGGATACCAAGAAAGATTCTTAAACATTTCTTAATTGACACGCTTCGCCACCGTTTGAAGTTGATAAATGTTGTAAACCTCTAGGAAATAGGCCAATTTTCATGAAAATCTGAAGCTTTCAATTATGTCTAGACATAGACTCCAATGGATTTCAGACTTACATCTTGTTCGGTGGTTCACATGTTTTGCTTCTCTCGTGCGAAAAAGGCATGTTCCACACCTCAGCCGCGGAGCAGTAGCTCTCGATTGATCGCGTGAGTGACCTCTTCTTTGAAACTTACTTTTTGACGATGTCTGTGCTCGCCTTTGTCCTTAATATCTGTTTTTCAATGAAGCTCTGGAGATCCACCCGCTTGTTTTAGTTAGCGCCGATGTGGTTGCGCTTCACCCAGCGGAAGGAAGAATGCCATCAAATGAATGCAGAAAATGTTATGCTTGACATGATTTTGATGGCCGCACACGGGAGGTTTTCCATTTTCATCATTGTTTGTGAACAACAAAACGCACTCCCTTTAAATTCACGACGATGTAATTAGATAAAGAAGAAAATACACGTATTGATCCGACGTTTCGTCGCACAGCAACTTGGTCACGGGAGATGACATGATTGCTATTTGAACAAGATGTACTGGAAATTATTAGGTCGGCAATTAGGTCAAGATGTCTATGTCATGTCCACCGTCGTGAGTTCGGTAGTGTTTCGGCAAGTACATTATAATATGTGCACAACATGCTGCTACATTTCTGTATACTGGTGTGAATGGCATGCCACTCATCGTATATATCTATATAATATATCTATATATATATATATATATATATATATATATATATATATATATATATATATTTACCAAATCTCAACAGATGTAACCACCACGAGACATGTTTCGGCCTGTTGGGCCTCATCAATCGTGGGTAGGTTTGAACCAGCGACGTTGGAGCTAGAGGACGTGCAAGTATACCCTCTAACCACAAGGCCACGGGACCATCTGTTGAGAGCGTGAATTAGCCAGGAAGGCACTGCTTTAACGCAGGCACGTGGAGGGCGGATTGCTTTCTGCAATCACTTAATACCGCATCCGAGATTGAGGCGCTTCACGCAGGCTTCACCTCAATCTCGGATGCGGTATTAAGTGATTGCAGAAAGCAGTCCGCCCTCCACGTGCCTGCGTTAAAGCAGTGCCTTCCTGGCTAATTCACGCTCTCAACAGATGGTCCGGTGGCCTTGTGGTTAGAGGGTATGCTTGCACGTCCTCCAGCTCCAACGTCGCTGGTTCAAACCTACCCACGACTGATGAGGCCCAACAGGTCTCGTGGTGGTTACATCTGTTGAGATTTGATAAATTTATCAATTGCCAGGTTACTTGTCTAAATGTATAATGTATATATGCCTTGATGTCGTGGTTGCTATTACAACTTCGTCAGATGACACGTCATGTAAAAGAATATTATTCTAAATGAAAAGTATCCTTATCCAAGACCAGTATATCTTCCACCTCTTCGGGACATAACAGGTTTCCTTATGCAGTCGAGTGTACTACAAATTCAGGCACAATGTCGATGCTTTTATCCCTCACTGCACAAATGATGATACTGTGGTCCCCTGATCAAAACAGACAGCTACTCAATTTGTTTAATAAATGTCATCATTGAAAGACATCAGCATGAAATTCGAATACAGTGCACTTAATGAGTCATATCTCAACATGACAACTCCCACAGCCCAGTACAGGGCATTATGTACACGATATTCACATTTCATTATGAAGGTGTCACATGCACTCAGTCTGTCTCTCAACGAGACTACTGCTGGCCCGTTCCTACTAAGGTCTAGGAATACCCAGAACTACCTTTCACCTGCATTGTACAGCATCTTGCTGAATGGTATGTGTCCTAGATTTAGAAAATTATGTGTTTTGAATTACTTCATCTTCGACATATCGACAGCACAGGTTCTTAAGAAGCACACTATCATCATTACATCCAGATTCTCCATGAAGCACCGATTAGGCATCATCAATAGATCAGATCAGGGTAGGAACGCTTTTCATTAGCGGCTCTTTTCTGTAGTTATGAATTATGTATATATTTCGATTTCAATACGTGAAATTTAATGCATCGAAACATGTTTACGTGATCTTACGTGAGTAATAGATTCACTTGCCGGAAGATGATCAGCAGGTGCTGATCGAAATATATCGCAAATTACATGCAAAAAAGAGATTATATTTTGAATATCGAACAAAACTTGGTTCTTCCCAACTGAACATAAATGAATTGTACACCCCATGCATTCATAGCAAGCTGTTAATTTTGCCCGCTGTTTAATGGAATGCGCCGGAAAAAACTGTCTGGTCGAAAATATGACTTCTGATCAACGCACATTATCAGTTATGATTGTAAAGGAAACGGGAAAACTTCTGTCATTGTTGGGAGTTGATGAACAGAGATAAGAGAAAATTTGAAAGAGACAACTATTTGTTTCATTTAACTTCTTCGGTTAACTCGCAATACAATACCAACTTTCTAGAAAATCAAGAAATTAGTGGGAAATATTAATTTACATTTTTAAAAATATTAAGAATTTTCACATACATAAGACATTGATATGATGATGTTCTATGATTGGCAAAATGCCGTATGATTGCATTTCAGACATCAGTAGCTTAATGCCGCTTGTATCACATGAATAGGAGTAGAACAGAGATTGAGCCTGAAGCCGTGTTGCCCTATACTTCATATTGAAAGCGAAGATATTGTAATATCACAGGAAGCGTTGCGTAATAGGACTTTGATATCATATTGCTTCCTGCCAGTGCATTATGTTTTGAAAATCAAGCACAAACCTCATGTTGGTATCTGAAACATTTCATCAGTCTCACAGTTCTCAATTTGATATTCTCTATGCCTGAAAGGGCCGGATTTTCGCATACCTGTTAGGTGGACGTCATCATCTGCAATTGCAAACAGTTCATCTGCGGATGTTATAATGGACGTCCTCTCATCCGACAACTCATCAAGAACTTGCTGGCTTAGCGTCTTCGTGCTGAATATTATTCGCATTGACGTCCATACCGCAGCTGCATCAGTCAACTCCTGGCAGTTATAAGCTTGCCGAAAAAATTCAAGAATGTTGTTCGAGCCTGCTTCGATTTGAAAGGTGGCAGAGAACGAGCCACTGAAGCCGTGAGGTGGCTTGACCAAATGAACAGTATTGTATCATCTGAAACACTTTCGTCGACCAGCCGATTGTATGTACGTTGTAGGCACTCGTCCATAAATATGCCACCGAATACATGCACCAGAGTGCATGAGAGCCCATGACATATCTGTCACGATGATGCAGGGCGGATTCTTGTCGATTCGTTGGCGATTTAGCAGGCTGATGTCACAACGGACGTATGTGAGCCACATAGACACATCGCGCACTCGGCACCTCTCTGAAAGGAAGTCACTGACTGCCACACATTTAAAGTCCCTCTCAAGGGATTCTGGCACCAGAGAAAATAGGAACACCTCCTTCTTCGTATAAATTCACTTCCGGATTATTCCACCAGTCGCGTCCAAATGCAAGATTGCAGCCTTCTTCCCGATTTCCAATTTTTCTGCCGTTGGGCAGCGGGCTTGTTTCCTGAAATCAAGATTGCATCAGGTTAGAAAGGGGGAAGAAGTAATACGTGCTGTCATAGAATCTGGAAGACCTAGCGAAATAGCCGATAAATTTAAACGAGTTATGGGAACTGGCATTTTGAATGCATCATCAATTACAATTGATCTCCGGGTGTTTCGCAGATGCTAGGTATGCAGGGATTGTAGGGAGGCTCACCTGTCCTTAATTGCATCATCGGCTCGGCCACGCGATAGTTAACATGTCGAGTAAAAAATAAAATTCAAGTTATGTTTTTCTCCTTCATACTTCTGAGAAGCTCTGATATTCAACTACTAAAATTCTGATTTTTTTCCTTGTTAAATGAGGTAACATTTTTATGAAATTCCGTTACCAGTAGCGGAATTTCAAATGTTCATCAACTCATACAATCCACGATATTACGATACCCATTTGCCATGCTATCTTTCTAGGAGTATTTTCGTTTATTGTCAGAACATTGCCCAGGCGAACTGGCACTCCGCAATCTTCATGAATATAATTTCAATTGTGGTTGAGATTGCAGCCTGTCCATTGTTTATAGGTTCTATCATAATCCGTCGAACATCACTTTCATTGTGATAAAATCCATCACCCTTCTGCAACGTTGCTCACATTTGTTTTGAAAAATAAACAACGTTATGTTGACAACCGTTCATTATTCCAAAATACATCAAACCACAAAAATCATGCTATTTAAAAGGGCATCAAAATTCGGTGCAACCACGTCGTCGATGTATTGACCTTCCACTTTAAATGCCAGATCCTAGAACATTATATTTTGCTTATCACTCTATCTGATGTAACCCATCATAGGAATAGGCTTGCAAAACGAATGCTATTCACATATATGCGCATTCAATTAGGCTACCACCTGTTTTTGCTCATCTTACATGAGATAAATAAAATCTTCCTGTAATGTCTACTCTATGAACATTGTCATTATATGATTGTTTGTCTGCATTAATGACAAGTCTTAACTCCAACTATTTCCTGGAATATAATTACACATCATGCTAAACGGGTCGTTTTAGTTTTTCTGGTGATTACCGGTCTCAACACCTTAGGAACCTTTATCAAAACTATGTGAATTTTATTAGAGACTTGCTATGAACATTATTTAGACTATTATGCAGTGTCGGTACGTTATGATCGTACACTTCCATATTTTTTGTTCTCCGACCAACTACAATATTGCTTTCATGCAGCTTGCAAACTAACACCTCCTTATCAAGGTGCTACAAGAAACTGGATGCTTTTTATCTCTAGAAATATGAATCTCAATAATCATGAGAAGTTTACCATATCATGTTTCACCTTTTATCATGTACATTTTCTTAAGGTGTTGTTGTAATTATATTTTTTGACCGGAATAATCTCCAAAACATTACTATCATCTTGTGATTTTTGTGTATTTATTGAATATTCCTCCAAATAAATCCCGTTCGACGTGATATTGTGAATTTTATTATCTAATCGTTGAAGTATCAGTGACATACTGTCATTTTTCTGTCTATATTATGATAGACACATTTTATAGGTGGATACAACACCATTTGTACCCAAACATTTTGTAAATTTGTAAACCAAATCAACTAAATAATTGTTATAGCCATATATAACTTATTGAAGACAGGTCGAGTGGCAGCATAGTATTTGCCTAGGCCTTTTGTCTATTATGGAAGATAACAAGTCTGAGGTTACAAATTTAGAAATGAGTTTCCTAGCTCTGCGAAGGAGTAGATCAGGCCATGCAGGACATTTAACTAGGATCTACAACGAGCTGAGAGAACTTACATTATGTTGTCCAATGATAAGGATGCCTGTGAGGTGTGTCATATTAGGTTGATTCAAGCACATGCCAATTTTACACTAGCCCATGAGAAGTGTGTCAAGTTTGAACACGCAGATCCAGAGGATGTTTCTGAATTGATGTTTTCCTTTAAGGCTAGGCAAAGCGAATATTTGAAGTTTTGCCGCAACTATACCAGTTGGTTGTCCAAAGGTGATGATAGCATTAATTCAGATGATGTCAGCAATGCTGATAGCCTTGAGAGGTCAACTTCAAGTAGGTCAAATATGAAGACTGAACTGAATACCAACAAGATGGTTTTAGTCAAGTAGTTGAAAGAATGGCCGGTGTTATAGCAGAAGGATTTTCTCTTCCAAAGTATGAACTAGCATGTTTTGATGGCGATCCATTGCAATATGTTGATTTCATACGCGAATTTGAAACTCATGTTGAGCAGAAGACTACTGACATCTCCAAGCGACTAGGATATCTTGTTCAATATGGTAAGGGCGAAGCCAGGAATTGCATAGAATCATGCAAAATTATGACTCCAAATGCAGGTTATGAAACCGCCAGACGTATTTTGAACGATAGGTTTGGTAAGCCTTATCAAGTAGCCCAAGCGCATATTTGCAAATTGACTGACGGACAGATTTTGAAGTCCAATGACAAAAAGGGTTTACAGACTATAGCATCCGAGATGAGAAACTGTCTGATAACACTTACAGCTATTGGGTATGTTGCCGATTTGAACGCCAGTGACAATCTTAGGCGCATCGCTAATCGATTGCCATATAACATGAAACAGAAGTGGGTTTATGAAGCAGGTCGACTTCGTGAGTGCGGGACAATCCCAAACTTTGATGAATTGACCAAATTCATTGAAAGACAGGCAAGTTACTTGAATGATCCAGTTTATGGACCACTACTAGATAACAAGCAGAAGCCAGCAAAGACAATTACCGGCTCTGTTGATATGGTTACTACCAGTCTAACTAATGCCAAGTCTAGTGTTGAGAGTTCCGAGACTCGATCTACGTATAGGCCTACTCATTCATCCATTGAGAGCGCATCCATGATGTTTGCTATTACTGCAATGGCACCCATAAAATAAGTAACTGCCAGAAGTTGAAGTCAGCAGATTTAAGAGTGCGAATGAAATTTATAACTGAAAAATCCTTGTGCTTCAATTGCTTAGGCAAGAGTCACTCTTCCAAGAATTGTTTGAAGTCTAAAATTTGCCAAGTTCCTGATTGTTCTGATAAGCGCAAGCGCCATACTTTGTTGCACCAGGCTAAAAAATCCTCACGGGATAATGAGCCAGAGAATTCAGGCTCAACATTGGCGGAGGTTAAGCTCCAAGAAAAAGAGTAAAGGAGTATTTTTCCAGGTTCTCCCAGTGAAAGTCGCTGGCCAAGATTCTGGCTGGATTGAGACACATGCGTTATTGGATAATGCTCCAGATGTCTGCATGTGCACTGCTAGTCTACTGAAAAGGCTTGGCGTAGATTCTCCAAATGAAAATTTACTTATCAAAACCGTCAATGGTATCAAGCCACATGTTACAAAGCCCGTCATGCTCACTGTCATGTCCATGAAGGGGGAAAATGTTATTCCTTTAACAATTGTGTGGGGGCAATCGATCAAAAATTGTCGGCAAAGCACGCACCTAGTAAGATCGACGTCAAACGATTTGACCATTTGAAGGAGATTGAAATTCCAGTCATAGATGAAAATGACATAGGCCTACTGATAGGTGCAGAGGTACCTGAAGCATTTGTTTACAGTTAGTGTAGGCTGGGAGTACAAATGAACCCATAGCTTTAGAAGGTCCACTAGGATGGTCAATTTTAGGCAAAAATTCTCAAACTAACAGAAAGTTCGAAGTAAATTTCATCAGCAGTGAAACTGATCAGCGTCTCGACGATAAGATAGAAAAGCTTTGGCACCTAGATTCACTTGGTTTGAAATATGATGACTCAAAGCAGTTATCCATTGAGGACAGAAAAGCAATTAAGATTATGGAAGACTCCATGGAACTCGATCAAGACAGTCATTACTGCATGAAACTTCCGTGGAAACCAGAGATATCATCACTGCCATATAATCGAACTATAGTTGAGTCAAGAGTAAATCACTTGAAAAGAAAACTATTGAAAGATCCAGTCATGCGAAAGAAGTACACTGATGTTATTGATGAATATGTTTCGGAAAATTATGCGAGTGAAGTCCCAATATCTGAGCTGAAGAATCCACAATCTCAACCGATTTGGTATTTACCACACCATCCTGTTATAAATCCACGCAAGTCAGATAAAGTCAGTAGTGTTTGACTGTGCAGCCAAGTTCAATGATGTGTCTCTGAATTCTTGTCTTCTTAGTGGCCCTGATATGACAAGCAATCTTGTAGGTGTTCTCCTAAGATTTCGGAATGATTATGTTGCAATTACTGGTGACATAGAAGCCATGTGCAATCAAGTCAGAGTGTATCCTGATGACTAAAATGGGTTGAGATTTCTTTGGTGGAAGAATAATGACATATCTGAAGGTGATGTGATAGAATATCATATGCGTGTTCATTTGTTCGGAGCGACTTCGTCGCCAGCATGTTCCAACTTTGCATTGAAGAAAACTGCGCTTGACCAATAAGCATGAATTTCCTACAAGATGTCATAGACTCAGTTGAGCGAGGATTTTATGTTGATGATTTGCTCCATTCAGTTCCATCTATTGAGCATGCAATCAGTACATTGAGAATATTTCAAGGCTCATGAGTTTAGGTGGCTTCAATATAACGAAGTTTCTCAGTAACAAGAAAGAAGTCATTGAAAATATCTGTGAGTCTTAAAGAGCTAAATCTTTATCCCACATTGATTTTCATGAAGAATCTTTACCGCAAGAGAGAACACTAGGTGTTTTATGGGACGCTGAAGGATCAGATACCAAGAACTAGACGTCAATTGTTGTCACTCGTGGGCTCTATTTACGATCCTCTCGGTTTCTTGTCTCCCGTTATCTTACGAGGAAGAATTATATTGCAAGATTTGACGAGAGAGAAGAGTAGTTGGGATGACACTATTCCCTCAAAGTATAATGATGCACTAACTGACTGGATCAGTGATTTCCAGAATCTTGAGTCATTCTCAATTCACAGATGTGTGAAAGAGATTGATTTTGGTGTTGTGATGAGAAGATAACTTCATATGTTTAGTGACGCTAGTGAAAGAGCTTATGGAGCAGTAACATATTTGCGCCCCATGAATGACTCCAATCATGTCAGTTGTAATATGGTTTTATCCAAAGCTTGAGTATCACCCCTCAATCCTTGTCCATTCCTCGCTTAGAGCTTCAAGCGGCTGTTGTCTTAGTTAGATTGAGTAAGTATCTGCGCTCAGAAATTGGTCCATTTGATGAAATCGTATATTGGACAGATTCAACATCTGTTTTACATTTTATAAGAAATGAGTCACGCAGATATAAGACTTTCTTTGCAAATCGCGTCGCAGAGATTCATGATAATAGTCATCCCAATCAGTGGAAATATGTTAGTACTAAAATGAATCCTGCTGACATGAACACCAGAAGCAAAAGTGTCACTTCTATCAAAGAAAGAAATGAGTGGTTGAAAGGTCCAAGATTTTTGCAGTAGGCCTACGTGCACGTCCGTGATAATTACATGGTACCATCCTCTGACACCACAACAACAAATCTTAAAGAAGAATTTAGGAATGAAGCTACAGTTCATGCCGTATCCAAAGTTGAAGATCCACTGATGAACTTCATTGAGCACTATTCTAGTTGGACAAGACTGAGGATAGCCACGGCATGGCTGCTAAGATTCAAATCTTTCATCATTTCTCGATATGGTAGGAAAACTAACAGGGCACCATGCAGCGATCAAAGCCTGCGTAGATCTGAAATTGAATCATCAAAAAATGAAGTCATTATGTATGTCCAAAGAATCCATTATGTGAAAGAAATAGAATCGTTGAAAGCGAAAGGACGCGTTACGAAAGATAGCTGTTTGATAAAGCTTGATCCATATATCTCTCAAGGATTGCTGAAAGTCGGCGGGAGATTGTCTAAATCTCATTTATCGGTGAGTGCCAAACATCCTATTTCCGCCCAGAAACCATGTGACTTGTTTGATTATTGATTTTTTCCATAGAATATATGGCCATGTAGGCAGAAATTATGTTTTGTCGCTGGTCCGTGCCAAATATTGGGCTATTCATGGAAAGGCTCAGGTGCGAACAGTTTTGAAGAATTGTGTTGTTTGCTAGAGGTGGAATCAACCTCTTGTAAATCAAAAAATGGCAGATCTTCCTGAGGCTCGAACAGTGATTGATGAGCCACCGTTTTCCAGAGTTGGCTCAGACTATTTTGGCCCATTGATGGTGAAATATCGACGTGCGGAGGTAAAACGCTATGGTTGTATATTTACCTGTCTCTCTTCAAGAGCTGTTCACATCGAGATATCGCATCAGTTGGACGTAGACTCCTTTATCAATGCATTCAGAAGGTTCATAAGTAGACGAGGTAATCCACGTGAGGTTTATACCGATAACGGAAGAAATTTTGTAGGAGCCGAAACTATTTTGAAGAAAGAGCTCAAAGAATGGAATTTACAAGTTGTTGATGAGTATTTCAAACACAAAGATATTGATTGGTATTTCAATCCTCCTGCTGCTAGCCATATGGGTGGCGTGTGGGAAAGGTTAATAAAATCAGTGAAGATCTTTCGCGTTTTAATTCGTAACCAAGTTCTTAATGATGAAAGTCTGTTGACCTTTATGGCTGAAGCTGAATATATCATGAATAGCAGACCTCTTACGGAGTGTAGTGATGATCCGTCAGATGTAGAACCTCTGACACCAAATCATCTATTGCCTTTGAAGCCTCATGTATTTGTTCCTCCAGGTGTCTTTGATAATGATGCAAGGTCTCGTCTTAAGTGGAAACAAGTATAACATCTAGCCAATGATTTTTGGAGAAAGTATAAGAATGAATATTTGACTTCGCTACAAGAAAGGAAAAAAATGGTGTAGTCGGCGTAGGAACATTGCAGTTGACGATTTCGTGCTGCTACACGAAGATTCTCACAGAGGAAAGTGGCCTTTGGGTCGTGTTGTAAAAGTTACTGCCGGATCAGATGGTCTGGTCAGACAGGCGGTAGTTAGAGTTCGAAATGGGACTGTTACTCGACTTGTCGTAAAAATGTGTCTTTTAGGACACCTATGAATTTTGATGAAACATAATAGGCAACAGAATTTTTTTCTATTCCCTATAATTCATTTTTTTGTGTCTGATATAACCGAATTTGTAATCACGTGATATTGTCTAGTTTATGTCCATTTTTTGAGTTGTGGTCTTATGTATATAATTAAAGTGAAACCTGAACTTTAAAGACATTTATTGTTTTTTCTCTTCTATCAATCTTGCGCCAAGGTAAAGATTGTCACGCATCTTATGTGTTAGTTTCCTGAATTGACGTGATAATTGATTCGCACTATATTTCCAAATTCATTGAAGGAATGGAGAAGAGAACGATTGGCTGGAGAATTGACAATCGCTGAACTTTGGACATGTGTCATGGTTATCATTACATCTTTCGTGACATGTGGTATATACATGAATATGACTATTTTCTTCATTGACTAAAATGGATTGACTTGAATAAACACATCGTTTATTTGGGGGGAGTGTAATGTCTACTCTATGGACATTGTGATTATATGATTGTTTGTCTGCATTAATTATATTTGTCATTGACAAGTCATAACTCCAACTATTTCCTGGAATATAATTACACGTCATGCTAAACGGGTCGTTTTAGTTTTTCTGGTGATTACCGGTCTCAACACCTTAGGAACCTTTATCAAAACTATGTGAATTTTATTAGAGACTTGCTATGAACATTATTTAGACTATTATGCAGTCGAACAATATCAAACAATATCACGGCTATCAAAACGGTGACGAAAGTCATCCTTGGTATCCTAGAGAGGAAGTGGGAAGTGGTAAAGTCGCAACAAAGTTATTCTATGCCTAGCCATAGATTTTGACCTCAGATTTACAAAAATTTTTCAGATTAACTTAGGTTTACAAAATCTATCAACTTCAAACGGTGGCGAAGCGTGTCAATTAAGAAATGAAAGTCTTCCTTGGTACCCTAGAGAGGAAGTGGGCAATATGTATTATGGGTGATATGTAGTGAAGCGCATTATTATCAATTGTAGTTCTTAGTATAATCAGTCACTGAAAGTCAGCTTGCTGAATGATTGTGAAGCAGCATGCATGCATTCGGTTTGTGGGCAAACGTTATCTTCTTCATTTCGTGAACAATTTTTTCAATGTTCATGCGAAATTTGATTCGCCGAGGAATTGATATTTTTAAAAGTGTTTCAAACTCGCCGTGAATCGATAGTCAGTGTGCTTGTATCGGAGTGTAGTGCTCCACTCCGGTGTTTAAGAAGTTGGGATACAAACCCTGACTACTCGAGCACCACTCGCTGCTTCTGTGTAGGAACCAGCGAAGCGGGGATTTCATTTGGTTCTCAAGCGCGTAGCTGGCAGGTCCTGCGAAGAAGAAGGCTATCGAACAATCTAATAGTTATCAATCCTTCAACATTTTCACGTGGAGCATGTTAACATTACGCTAACATGAAAGTTAAAGCAGAGATCTCAACTTCCCTGTCAGCAAGTAATATCTCTATTTAATTGCCGATGTAGGCCGCTTTCCGCGTCATGTACAGTGCATTTAATAATACTGTTTCTCTTCGTCAAAGTATCTCATTTCCTGAAGATGTAGTTTAAATTATAAAACATCGAAATTTGATATCGTTGCATTTGCATATTATATAAATAATTAACACAGAAAGGAATTAAATAGTTAAATAGTCATTAAATAGCACTTTTATCGCCATGTCAGCCACAGAAAGAATATCTTCAGGTCATACCTTGACATTTTACTCCAATGATTTTTAATAACAAATAAAACAAAAACACGTTCAGTCAGGGTACTCATATAATGGCGTCTGACAAAAGTGAAGCATTTACTAAGCTTCACTACTAAGTCTTCAATATTGAGGGACAGTTTCCATAAGATTTCGAGTCGAGTTGGATGTGGCATGCGGTTGAATAATACAATATAAGGTACAATTTTATGCTCCAAAATGAATTGAAAAAAATTTAGCCACCTATTTTTCTGATGACATGAAGATTTCGGCTAGTTAATAAGATATTATTTTTAAAATCACGAGAACAGACAGTGCTAAATTTTCACCGTTCACGTATGGTGAAGACAGAATCTGTTCAAAACTTCATCGAATGGTTGAAACATACAGCGATCATCCAATTGGAACGATCTTTCAAACGAGAGCCGAGTCCTGCACTAGTTATTCAAACGTTGGAATTAAGCGAATGTCAACCTTTTTCGTTAGTTGGTGCGATTATTCTAAACGTCGAAATTGTGAGCAATCACTATCTTCCTTTCTCCAACTTAGTCTCGTACGCTATTTTGTCATGTAAAAGGACAATTTCTATAATGCTATGTGTTCACTGATTGCCTTTATTGATTATTATTTCAAATTGAATTGATCTTCGCTTAGATAAATGAAATGAAACTCACTATAGAACGTCTTGAAATACTTAGGGGGATAACACAAGCGTTACTGGTTCAAATTTCGGGTCATGCTACTAAAGAAATAAAATGGTTATGTAATCAAGTGAAAATATTGAAAGTTAATCTGATTGGCAAATCAATATGTATAAAAAAAATTTCGCCTGCTTGTCAAATACTGTCCCTTGTCTGTCACAGCTACTGTTTTAAGAACAGAGTCCGAAAATTGACTGCTCTACTGGCAGCAGCTCCATCTTAGACTGCTAAGCATCTTGCATGCATTTTTTTGGTTTCTTCAATGTGTAGCAAAATGCTTGGATGTGAATTAGTCGAATATTGGGCTTCAGATTCGGGCCATTGTTAAGATGTAGAACTTTGAATTCTTTATGACATCAAATTTAACACGGTGAATGTGACAGAAGAAGCTAACAAACAACTTATAAAAGTTCTCATGTCCTCAGATCGAAACGACGTATGACAAGAAAAGGTGATTCATGGAATTCGTTCTGTATAAAGTGAAACCAAAGTCTTCGATTACTGCACTTCACAGTCCTGCATTGTGAGAGCACAGAGTGAGTTCCAGCAGTTGACCTAAAATGAAATGCAAGCACCAGAATGTCTCTTAACTTATATCTGGAATGGCAGTTATCGAAAAGTTTGATGGGTATTGCTATTAACATCAGTAAACGTAGAAGTACTCCGAGCACTCACCTTCAAACGATTTGAAATTTTCTGCTGTAAAGAACATTCCAGTTTAGTTTTTATAGGTTCCGAAGAAAAAGGGATTGGCAAAATGAATAAACAAAGTCCATAAATTGCTTCTAGGACGTTATGTACTTCTTGAGTTAAGAAAAACTCAATGAGACATGGAAATCATAACCACGTGGCTCGAAAATTTAATTTGGCGCAGCAAAGATATTTACTATTAAGAAGAATCCCTTCTCGAGTTATAATGTCGCAGACTTGCGACATGAATTAGAGCTACGACATTTACCAACAGATGGAAAAAGAACCTTTTAATGCAGCGCTTGCTGACAACGGTGAAGATAGACAACACAAAATCAACCACAAGCACTTCCCAATCTCAATTTAGTTCCAACACTAGCATGGATTGTAATGAAGTATTGGACAACATTCAAAATGGATTTCGATCACGGGTTCGTATTTTGAAACGAATTCCAAAAGCCAGTCGCATGCAAGCCGCAAAATTACTTACAGACACATTAAGTGAAGTAGTAGATTCCAATAACCTGATAACATGGTCAAAATTATTGAGCTTTTAACGCTTGTGTTTGCTCAAAGAGAGCTGGTAAAAATTCGCCTTCCCTTGCCACTGTTGTAAATCGAAAGATTTCTGAATTCAACGAATCAATTAGTGCCGACCAGATTTTTGAGCGAATGAAAAAAAATGCACACGAACTTCGCAACAACTCAAAGGTAAAGAAAAAACCTCACAAGAAGTTATCGGTCCTAGTTTCAGAAAAAATTTCGGAGAATGACGTTAAAGGCGCAGTCAGAATAGCTTCATCCAATGAGTGCCTGGCATGCAATAACGAAGACACTGTTAAAAAACTTCGTGAGCTGCATCCTGTAGCTTCTGCATTCCGTGACATGCCATCAGAAGATCGAACATTAGAATCCTCTCCACTGCAAGTTTACCCGGAATCAGTTATGAAAGCAATCATGAGCTTCCCTAATGGTTCAGCTGCTGGCCCCGATGGTTTGAGACCACAGCACCTAAAAGAATTAATGGCTAAGTGGCTCGGAGAACATCGCACAAAACTTCTTGATGCTCTTTCTCGCTTTTGCAACATGCTATTGAGTGGAAAGATACCTGAAGAGATCTGTCCTATCTTCTTTGGAGCTAACTTATGTGCATTGAGCAAATCCTCCGGTGGAATTCGACCAATCGCAGTCGGATTTACTCTCCGTCGTTTGGTAGGGAAACTGTGTAGCTCATCAGTAATGGAGAAGATGGGAAAACTGCTACGGCCTCAGCAGTTGGGATTTGGTACTTCCTTGGGAGAAGTCCACGCAGCTCGAAGATACGCTGACGAAATGACCGAAAACAAAGTATTTCTGAAGATTGACTTTAAAAATGCCTTCAATTCAGTCAAGCGTGATGTGATTTTAAAAGAAGTGATTGAAAATCTGCCTGAGATTTATCCTTTTGTTCGTAAGACATATTTGAAAGAATCTAACCTTTGGTATTGTGATCACATAATTCATTCTTCAGAGGGAATTCAGCAGGGCGACCCACTCGGTCCTCTTCTATTTTGTCTCGCAATTAAAGACATTACCAAAAATATTCGTTCAGAATTAAATTTATGGTATTTGGATGATGGCACGATAGCCGGTCATATCACCGATGTCTTCGATGATTTCCGAATGATATCAGAACAAGCAAGAGAAATTGGCTTGACTGTGAATCACCAAAAATGTGAGCTGATTCTGAGAAATTTGAATTCGGCAACAGGTATTCCAAATATTTCACACATTATTTCCGAAACTGGAATGAAGGTAATCGAAGCGAAAGATGCTGTTCTTTTGGGATCACCTATTGGCATGGCTGCAATCAGACCTACGCTGCAACGTAAGTTGAACGACTTCCTTCGACTCAGCTCCACATTACAAAGTTTGGATGCGCACGATGCTCTTCTACTGAGAAACTGTTTTTCAATCCCTAAATTGACGTACATTTTGCGTACTGCACCTTGTTTCTATTTCCATGGAATTTTAAAGGAATATGATGCGGCTATTCGTGAGACACTCAGTAATATCCTTAATTGCCAACTCAATGAAACAGCATGGAATCAAGCCACACTATCCAATCTCAAAAGGAGGAATTGGTGTTAGAAGCGCTGTACAGCTATCTCTACCGACTTATCTGTCTTCAGCTCACAGTACTGTTGATCTCTGTTCCTCACTTTTGTCACAATGCATTTGCCGGCCGATTATTTCGTTATGTCACTGAGCAAGCCAATTAAAGACTGGAGAGCAATCACAAATGCCGAGCTCCCACTCAATCCAAGCAGTCAACGTGCATGGGATAAGCCGATTCTAAAGTCAGCATTCGATCAGTTGGCGGGTTCTATAGTATCAGCCGCATCGAAAGCGCGGATTCTTGCCGTCTCTTTCAAGTATGCAGGAGCATGGTTGAACGCATGCCCAATACCATCACTGGGCCTGAAGTTGAATAACAGCCAATTGCGGATCGCATGTGCATTACGTTTAGGTCTCCCTCTTTGTCAACAACATGTCTGTGTCTTTGGAGAAACTGTGGATCAGTGTGGATTACATGGCCTCCGATGTAAGAAGAGCGCCGGAAGAAATGCACGCCACCAAGAGGCCAATGACCTTATTCGACGAGCCTTGGTATCAAGTGGAGTTCCTGCCATCTTGGAACCTCCAGGAATTTCCAGGCAAGATGGTAAGCGTCCCGCTGGACTTACCATGATACCATGGAAAGGCGGACGATCAGCCGTCTGGGACTTCACTTGCCGAGATACCATGTCACCGAGCTATATCGCTTCATCGTCGCATGTTGCAGGAAAAACTGCATCTGAAGCAGAAGACCGCAAGTTGTCTAAATATGCAGACTTAACATCTACTTATAATGTCATCCCCTTCTGCATAGAAACGATGGGAGTATGGGGTCCATCTGCAATCAAATTTGCGAGACAAATCGGCGCTCGTATAGAGGAGAAGACCGGAGAAAGAGCGATCAACAACCTTCCTCTTCCAGAGACTAAGCATCGCCGTTCAGAGGGGAAATGCATATCCATCCTTGGCACATTGCCGAAGACTGCAGGGCTGGATGAAGTTTTCAACTTGTGATTTTTTTCATCTCTCTTTTGTATCTCGCTGTGATTTCATACCTTCTTGACTTCAAATAATATATAGACGCTTGTGTGTTCATTTCTGTAAATGTCATCTTGTGATGTTTATACTGAATAAATGTTCTCGCGGAAAAAAAAAGTTACTGCAATCTCAGTAATAAAACAATGTTGCCATCTTCCATACAGAAACGATGGATTATGATTACAACCTTTATAGCATTAATTATATTCTCAATTTTTCATCCAACCATTTCTTATCTTAAATTTTGAAAAGGAAAATGCAGTTTACTTCAATTTCCTGTCTGTAATACATGTCTCTTCAGAGCAACAATTTCAGAAATATGATCCGCAGACATCAACTATAAAAGTACATCAATGTATAAAATCCATAGATATATACAGATATGTAAGTGAATTAAAACAGCATAATGGCATTGATGATGAATGTCCGATCATTGCACGCGGCAGGCACGCTGCATTTTTTGCAACACTCATCGATTTCATGAGCTGCCAGTGGTAACCATAGCCAACGATCTCTATTCCATTTGCTGCATTCAATTATAAATAAACATGAATTTGCAACCCGTTTTTCACTCTATTGTGCTGTGATTCCATTTTCCTGTATTGAATTTGTTATGCCATATTAAATGCCAGCATAATTTCACACAACATCATTCATGGTCCACGGCGGTCTTATTTTGATTGTTTTTAAACGTGAATTTCAATGAAACACGTATATATTAAAGAAAGTGACAGATTTTATCCATGTCTTTCACAACTAAGCAATCACTGCACACCTCGCAATACTAACTCCATGTATATTGCAGTAGAAAGCAAACACACATCTAAAAATAATCATACCAAAACATACAAATTTTGTGATAAAGAATAATATTTCATGGACTTCTTTTTAGAATGTAAATGCATTGAAGCTTTCGGCATTGAAGAAAACCAAAAACACATGTTCAATGAAACACGTATATATTAAAGAAAGTGACAGATTGTATCCATGTCTTTCACAACTAAGCAATCACTGCACACCTCGCAATACTAACTCCATGTATATTGCAGTAGAAAGCAAACACACATCTAAAAATAATCATACCAAAACATACAAATTTTGTGATAAAGAATAATATTTCATGGACTTCTTTTTAGAATGTAAATGCATTGAAGCTTTCGGCATTGAAGAAAACCAAAAACACATGTTCAATGAAACACGTATATATTAAAGAAAGTGACAGATTGTATCCATGTCTTTCACAACTAAGCAATCACTGCACACCTCGCAATACTAACTCCATGTATATTGCAGTAGAAAGCAAACACACATCTAAAATAATCATACCAAAACATACAAATTTTGTGATAAAGAATAATATTTCATGGACTTCTTTTTAGAATGTAAATGCATTGAAGCTTTCGGCATTGAAGAAAACCAAAAACACATTCTATTGCGCTCACAAAACCATGTTTTAATGTTATTGGTTCTCATTTTTTAAAAATTTACAGATTTACAAGTTTATCAAATTTATAAAATTGCACACGTACCCGTGTTTCAGAAGTAATTCCATGAAATTTGCGATAAATTGTAAAGCGCCGTTGTCAGTTGAAGTAATCTTTTTGGTAGCACATTACAGATGATTAAGGTCAAGCTTTGGTCGTATTAAGCTATAAAAAATTTTGCGTGTCTCAATTCGCCCTTTCCCCCCCCCCCCCCCCCCCCCCAAAATTTGATGCTTCGTGTGTTCAATATGTGTCCACTTAAATGTAAAATGCATTCAATCTCGGTGTAATGAGCGTAATAACTGTATGTATAATGAGTGCATGACCCTGCCGAAACACTTCTAGCCATGTTGACACTCGCTATGACAGTTGCAATTTGTCGACATTAATGCAGCTCGATTTGCCACGTATATGTTCAAGCATTTTCATTCATCATTTTGGCAGTGGAGATTGTTAGGGACATAGATTTCGAACATCAACACCCTTAATGCTTGGTGTTCGATGTCAGTGGTTAAGGAATTCACATTAGTGCACAACAGTGGTTTGATATTCACTAGTGCCACTCAACTGTTTCACCTTCAGCTATCAGGACAATTGTTGATGCTTTTTTGATCCAATTAGTTCCAACCTGGCTGAAACAATTGGGCCAAATTTATGCTTTTGTTGAATTGAAAGTTTTCTCATGTTTGATTCGATTACGATTATTTTGCTATTGTCGATGCGACGATGCCACATAAAGTCCATGAGTAAGTCCTCGAATAACGAACATCCGATGTCTATGGTATGTATTGTCAATCGTCACGGGCAAGTCACGGGCCTTCATGTGGCTGGATTACAGATGCTATAGCCACTCACCCAGCCGGAATTACTTGAGAAGAAAGGTTTTGGCGGAGGCTTTTGCATTGTTTGAGAAGGGCCTTGGTCTCCTTGAACACGATGACCCCGGGGGGGATGTAGCTAGCTTCCATAAATTTTCCACGAGCCATCAAGAGCTTCTTGCTCCCTACATGGAACTCTACAAGGAGATGTAGGGGGATCACAAAGCAGCTGTCAATAGCTTTTGTTTTTTGTTTTTTCCCATTCTTCAGACCATCTACAAGGAGCTCTAGTGCTACTATATCTGTTTACCGGCGCCATGTATGAAATTGACCCCACTTATGTCATCAGTTCTGATGAGGAGACTCCAGCCTCCCCGTTATACTAGTTAAATACCTACTAGTTAATACTAGTTGGTAAAGTTTACGTAGAGTACATGTGTTGTTTGAGAAATCACGAGAAAAATAGCTTTACTGTTGGCAATGACTTTAAAATAAACGATTTTTAATCGAAAAATTGATTTTTATTTTGTGTCAAGTTGCGAGGAGATGCCACAATTTCAGAGGTGGGCACTGATAGTTGATATAGACAGTTTGGCATGCACGTCTTGAATAACGAACAAATTCCAATAACGAACAATGTCTTGGAACGCATCCCGTTCGTTATTCCGGACTTACTGTATTTGGAAATCTCCTAAGTTTCTTTTAATATCAGTTTTAAGATCGACTTTTTCAAATAACTTTCGGCATGCCGTAAACCATATGATTGCATGCTGCTCATTATCATCGTCAATAGGAGCGCATTACATAAACAAAGTCACCGAAATGAGAGGAGGGCTGGTTCAAATTTTGGCGCGAAACTATTTTAATGTTTTGTCATTGTTATCTAAAATTACATGCTTGTCAAAGAAATTGATGAATTATCACAACTATGTTGTGGTTGATTCTTGTAAATTATTTTTTTTATCTAAAATAAAAATAATGCCGAACGAGCATTGTTTTAGTGCACGCGAATTGGCCGGCGCGAATATGATTAGAGAGGTCACCTCTCTCGGTTATCTCAGCGAACTGTTGTAAATCTCGTGAGTTACTTCTATAGAAGATTGCAGAGCTGCATTGTGTTACGAGAATCTCGCAAGAACGTGCTCTCAGCCAGAGCATAAGTAATGAATTATTTATGTTGAAGAATTTTCAGAATTCGAAGAATAATCAGATATTTATGATTGTCCTATAACACGTCCTGTCGATTTCCAATTTTTGCGCGTATGTCTGGATGGAGTGTCGATATAAATAGGGAAATTTAATGCAAGCTTCAGGGAGGATATAATCAGTTTCAGTGGCTGTAAGTAATCTTTAATGTTAAAGGACTAGAGGGAAGGTAAATTTCTTGTATCTATTGAAGGACATCGCCGCTAATGGGGAATGTGAATTGAAATTCAATTTGAAAAATTAATGAATTTATACAGGGATCTCTAGTGCCATGAAATTTTAACTTGTGTACCATAATATCATATCCCACAATGATCGATCGCTCAGAACCGGTTTGAAATCGGTAGTTTAGGTGCAATGCTCAGGATTCTGACTGAAGTCCATGAATGTTAAAATAATAGGGCTTGCTCTGACTGCGACCAGTGGACATAGCACTTCATAACTGAAAAATTACATGTTATTGCATGTATTTTCACATTATTACATAATCTGCCTTCAAGGTAAAATACATTTTGTGCAATGCTGAAACAAAAGGTTTTAAATAATTGATGACTAAAGCAAAACATTGCATGCATAGAATATTTTAAATTTGTATAATGTATGTCTGATGTCCACAATTATATACTTGTCATAGGATAACCCACTCACTCAATCAAAGATGTGCGTCGCCATATACCATATTTTCTTATTCTCTTCATTGCTTTCATTAGCCTAAGTAGGCCTAAACACATTTTGCCTCTTGATATCTATGAAAATTTTGCCCTTCTCTACTCGACTCGAGGTTGAGAAAAGCCCGACTCGCAGGGCCCAGGTTTCTTTCCTTTTGATTTTGTTAACGGATTGTACGGGATTGCAAAATGCATGTGAATCAGTAGTAAGGAAATGCTTTCCGCTGCTGTTATGTGAACAAACTAATTGATCAGGCGAGTTAACTCATAAGAAGCTTATGCTCGATCATTCATTTAGTAAAAGCTGTTATTCCTCCGCGCTGTTGTTTTGCAATATGCGTCCAGCAACATATTTGCAATTTTGGTTTCTCCTTAACAATCTCTCCATCGGATATTAGTAATGTACTCAATGGTGAATTGCTATATTTTAGGTCCATTTGCTGCTTTTGCTTTAGCTACATACTTGTCTTATGGTTCGCGGTGATAACGACACTTTAGTTATCAGGAAATTCCAAATGTTTTGCATTTAATGCATTCCCATTGATACTTGAATGTTCATCTTGATTTCCTCACTTGTTTAACCCGCTATATATATGAGTAGACTATAATCGACGCATACATCATTCTGGCTGATAGTGGCTAAACAATGATTTTCGGAGTCAATGAAGATGATTTTCATCAATAACTCATCTCTGACATCGCTATCATCACTGATTCGCTATGATGATCAGAACAAATCACACCACTTAATATTTCATTAATTACTGATGATAGAACTATCAGTTGCTTAATAGTCCGGGAGCTAGCGCGAAGTTGTGCAGGGAACGAGGTAGTACATAAAACTTTCACATAGCATAGTACACCTCTAGCCTACTGCAACACATCGCGTCTGCCGGATCAGATCATTTGCTTTTCAGAAATAGAGAGGATAACACAATCCTATGTATTTTGTGGTAAAATTGTGACATTTAAGGTGTTGACTCCATTTTTTCGAATTTTTGCTCATAAAAGTTACACAAATTGGTATTTTGTTGAACTGGTTATTATAGAAATCATCTACAGATCATGATCTTTCAAATGAGCTGTCATTTTGTGACAGGATGAAGTAAAGTGTACAAACAGACATTTTTCGTTGGTGTAACTGCAAATTTTGACATAGAAATTTCAGGAAAATTGTTGATATACTTTAGCGAAAAGTGTCTGTACACTTTGCTTCATCCTCTGTCACAAAATGACAGCTCATTTGAAAGATCATGATCTGTAGATGATTTCTATGATAACCAGTTCAACAAAATACCAATTTGTGTAACTTTTATGAGCAAAAATTCGAAAAAATGGAGTCAACACCTTAAATGTCACAATTTTACCACTGGAAATACATAGGATTGTGTTATCCTCTCTATTTCTGAAAAGCAAATGATCTGATCCGGCAGACGCGAAGTTTTGCAGTAGGTTAGAGGTGTACTATGCAATGTGAAAGTTTTATGTACTACTTCGTTCCCTGCACAACTTCGCGCTAGCTCCCGGACTATGATTATGATAGCGATATTGAATCTTCGAGTTTATCGCGAATCTCTATTCATTTCTATTCAGTACTCTATTCATTTGATTTGTGTTTTGCATTGTCAAATTCCAAACAGTTTTTGTATCAATCGGGCTTTGAAAAAGATGAATCAATTAGTACAAGATATCATCGAACAAACTTTACGTCGAGTATGGTAGATATACCTCATTTTTGACACAATGAAAATTAAAAATCATCAGCGCTCTGTTCGATTGATTGGAAACGCAGATGTAGCACTGATGACCTAAGATGACATTGCCAGCGTTCATGCTGAACGTATTGCATGCGACGAAGAAAGTGAAGATGGAGACATCTACGAAGAAGTGAAGGTTTTCCATTGCCTCTTGCTGTCCAGTCAAATACGTTCCCAGACAATCCAGTGGTCCTCAACGCAGACCGAACACATAACATACCGGCATTCATCAGCTGACCACCATTTCCTTATTTGAACAATTGTTAAGCAACAAGATGTAATTTTCATAGGAAGCAGCTACATTGACAAGGCAAGCCTACTCTTTGCAATGTGGACTTGTGCTTTGACTATTTTCCGACTTCATCAGCAATGGATTCCAATGATCTGTATTGCTATGATACAGCCGTATGTCAATTTTAACGTATCTACCTGGGTCGACATTAAATTTGAATTTTGAATAAATTGAATATTGCGGAAATCGGATTTCTATACGTTCAAAGATTGAGAAGGTTATTTGATTAAGAAAAATTACGAAAATCAATGAATAAAAAATCTGAGAAATGACGGGTTAATCTCATTACACACCGTGAATTTTAGTAATTATTCTTGATTTCCTAAATTACAGATATTTATTCGGTAAGTACTGATAGGGTCCTCATATACGGCTGCCTCCTTCCAGTTCCTTGCGGTGGCAACCTAGCATGTTCTCATTAATTATTGACGTAATTTACATCCGTCACATCTCCCTGTATCTATTATAATGATTCCATGTCATGTTCACTTTCGAATCTTAATGGGCGTCCCATCTCTCTTTTCAGATGCATTTCAGTAAGTGCTATTTATAACGAGTTGCAGGGTGGATCTTACGATGAGCTAAGTCATAGGTAAGTGAACCTGTTTCTATTACGATAAGATGGCGGTATCGCATGACATGGGACCACATTGAAACACAAAGAGTTACATACCGACACTTAGCGTACAGCCGCCAATCGGTTTTTAAAGAAGTCCTGATGGTAGTCCTGGAGCCTATTTCACTTATGACAAGAATTGACTTATACTTATCATCTTATCTTATAATCTTATCGTCTTATATTCTAATGAGTGACTCATGCCCTAGTTCACTTAAGATCTTATGGACAAACTTAAGTAGATAAGCCAAATCTTATGAATATTTAAATCATCATCTTGCTTGTAAGACTACCCATTCGAAACGATAACGTAGATTTATCCAACAATGTTCTCATATATTGAATTGAATTTTATGCACAAATGTAACTGAATCTTCAAATTAGAACACTTACATACATGTATTGTGTTTCTTCAGTAAGAGTTCTTTTTTCAGCAAATAGAATTCCTTTTTAGCATTTTGTGCTTCAGTCTTAACTTGAAGATATTTCATGTAACTTTCGTGTTGCAGCATAACTTGGGATCTTTCCGTTTCAATGTAGCTGGCGAAGGCGACTTGCGGAACACGATCAGCCGTTACAATTCTCGCTTTCTTGAACGGTGGAGAAGTCAGAAGACATCGTTGGATTCTGCGTCGGTGCTTCCGCTGTAGTCTCGAGTTCTTCAGTTAGCTGATCCATGAAAGAAGTGGACGACATGGCGAAGTCGGGTTTGAAATATTTGGGGTTATCTCTCCCCACGACGTCGAGAGCCCTTTCTAGCTCTTCGTTTTCTCGGAATGGTTCGCGGCCACGAGAAGATTGATGTTTCTCTTTTGCCTTGATATACGTTGGTATCTTTTGAAGAATATTTCCCACTTCTTCAGCTTTTCATGCCCATATTCGTCGGCGTTTTGATTACTGAGTAATGAACATGTGAAAGTTTCCTCTATATAATTCCATGCACTAGTTTTGTCACTTCGAAATGTCTGCAGAAAATGAATCGTAGATGATATTATCATAAGGCAACATTTTCATTCCTAATAACATTCTTAAGTTTTCTCAGGGTAACATAAGTAGTGAAATTAGAACATAAGATTATAAGTGGAAAGCTCAATAACTTTAGTGAACTTTATAAGATTATAAGCTAAAAACATAAGATCATAAGATAAGATCTTTAGCTAAAAGTATAAGATTTTAAGATAAGATGATAAGTGAAATAGGGTCCTGATTAGCAGGTGCTCCCATACTTATTCAGTTGGTACTATCTCAATTGCACCCTTCGGAAGCTACCATAATTACACTATTTCACAATAATCTGAGGTTTGAAGCGGGCTTCCAGATGAATGCAATACATTAATGCAGATGCCTTTTATCCGTTTTGGCAGATGATCTCTTTTTATTGTATGTATTTTACTGTGTAAGTCTCGTTGTGATTTCAAATATTGTTGCAGGTTCACCGCTCATTGTGATCTGAATAAAAATATTTCCTTTCTTCATCGACACCATTGTCCGATTCCAGAGGGCATTCATCTTCAACTGGTGTCTGTTCATCACTCGCACAGGGCATGCATCGCACTGTATTGAGGACTAAGCCACACCTTGAAATAATCTAAAATCCCTAAACAAAGAGTTGAATTCCTAGTTCTTTTGCGCTCAGCTGGTATTTGGAATTAATACATAAAGATGAATCACTAAATTTATGTGTGAAAATGATGCGTTTTGGCACTAAAGCAACTGCTACATGTAGGCCATTTATTCATTTTTGCTATACTTGCATGTTAACAATTGTGCTACTTTTTTGACAGGAAATGTACTACTTTGTACTACTTTTGGGCTTGCACATTTGTTAGACATCCTGTATTAAACATAATCCCGATTTCTTTCAACTGCTATATTTCGGAGCATTTCTAAATATGCTCCTGTCTCACGAGTTTTCCTTGAAACATTAAAGAAAAATTGCACTCTTATTGAGTGACGGATAGCATTTTGTTCACGTGGTAGACGCGCACAACAACAATGAATATGAATTTAAAAATCCGTGTACAAAGCATTGCTGTTGCATAATTTGAATGCAGAGCTATCAGATAGTTTAATTCATGCAATTTTGTCTGAAAGTGCCCGGATAGTTTCTCTTAAATATAGGCTCCAACATGAATGCATCAGCAATTTTTTTAATTAATGCTGCATGACATGCTGGAAAAATGATTACTTATACTACAACTATGTATGGTTTCAAGTTGACTTCTGTGATATCATAGCTTAGATTGTTGCAGTCATTCCTGGTGGTCTCGATACGAAGCTGAACTCCTTCATCCGTGTCAAAGGGTACCGTAACGCGGTTAGTTTAGCGCAGGTGGTCAGTATATCACTGATATCATCGCTATATATTTCGCTGTTCATCTTTCAGAGGAGGTCAGAGCGTTTTGACTAAATTTTTAAGTATCTCCAGACTTACATATAACTGATTGTAGGTATCAAGGTCGAACATGTACAATTTATAAACGTAAGATTGTTGAAGGTGGTCGAAGAACAATGTAGCTGGAAGTAGGTATTTGGTAAAAATGCATGAAACTTTAATAGAAATCTCAACCAATTAAAAACATCCAATTTGCATGAGCAGCAGCGCTTCCATTATCAAACTTTTCAGGTGCTTAGATCTACAAAATTTACAGCTGTGTCATTCAAAGTTTAAAAGATAAAAGTATAGCAAAAGCATACAGACATAGCAATATTGTCATAGAACTTGAGCTTGTGTTTAAGTCATTGACTCCTAGATATATAACACTTATGTTACATGTCTAGGAGTCCATGTTTTGAGCATAGACTTCTAAATTTCTCTGGACAGATAGGTTGAAATTGGCTTATACATGATCAGACATGGACTCCTAAATATTTATTCCCTTACAAATAGACTGTCAATAAGCATAATCAACATTTTGGGGAACAGGTTGCCTGCCAGCACAGCATGTATGTATATTTATGTACATTAGGAGTTAGGACGCATGAGCCTAAACATGCTTATGCGCTAAACGCATGTGCTACACCTCCGCGTTATTTGCTAATTTTGCGATTTTTCTTCTAACAACTTCCTCAGAACTGAGGCATTTGAGATTTCATGAACAAATATCTTACACATGCTGTTGAAAAATTTTACGAAGTAATCGGAAATGTGATGATATTCAGCGATAGTCTGAGCATCGTCCTTTCATTTTTTAAAGAAAGATACTATTTTCTTAGACAAATATTCGGTTTCAATTATAACGTGTATAACCTGGAAAGATAGTTTTTCTTCGCTATTCTCACAAATAAAGTTTTTATATGAACATTAATAAACTATTGTTTGATCTCATACAATACCCTCCAGCAAGGAATGTATAGTTGAAGAACAGATACGTTTGGTGGAAAAGACTTCCCATGATGAATTTGGTCAAAAGTTATAAAGCTTCAGGATGTGGAACATCGCCAACTCACTATTTGTGACATTACACTCACGACCAGTGTTGCCACTCGTGGCAATAATTATTGCTTGGCAATATATTCACAATTTGTGGCAATATGCAATAATTATCTGATAGTTAATTGTAGTTGGCAATATTTTTCAGATTTATAACGATGATGATACTGTGAAAAGAAATTTTTGATTTGATGGGCATGTTTTTGAGATAGTTAGATAGGTCTATTGAAAAGAATTACGCGAGTCACTGTTATATAGAATGTAAAACCTATTATTCACAATACTTGATCGCTGGTCTCTGAGACTGTACCACATCAATACGAGACATCATTATACTCGAGTCCAATATTCCCACATTCTGGCTGTCAGAATAGCTAGATATGAGAGGAAGAAAGTCGGTATATTTCATTAACTTTTTAACTTCGGCTCCAGTAAAATTATGAGCTAAGTTGTGTCAAATGCGTGAAAATGAAATATGTTTATAAACGCCAGCCGCTATTTTTATACTCGTACATAGTTTATGTCACCGATATTTTTTTAAGAACTTCCTCCTAACGAAGTTAATCCCTTTTTAGTTGATCGCTCAGAACGATGGCGCAGATCGTTCAAAGAGATGTCTCGCTTTGAAAGATCGGGAAATTAAGAAATCGTAGTCAAAATAGGGGGTAGCTGTCTCCCCGATATAAATCCGAGACCTATTCATGAATCCTGGAAATCCTGGAAAATGGTTTTTCCAGTTTCTGTAGAAACCCTGGTTACACCGTCATTGCATTTCGGTTCACAGCCAGCAACGGTATACTGCATTTGCTTGCATTTTGCATTCAAATAAACTGCAAAATTCAATCTTTTGCAACATAAATGTTGGTTGGCCTGAACATGTATAAAATGATCTCAAATTTTACTCACCTATCTGTCCAGAGAAATTTTGAAGTCAATGGTTTAAGTATAGGACGGTATACTAGAAAAAACAGGTAATAGATTTGGCATAGTTTCTTAGGAATTTCATAGATAGATAGATGGTTTGTTATTAAGCATTCAATTTAGGAATAAAGGATTCAATGAAATATATTTTTTTTAGTTTTTCTTAAAATATTATTTCTGTCATTGATATTATAAAATGGAAAAATGATATATTACTTCATTCATCAATGTGCTTACATAATTCAATTTTAATTGTATACTGGGACTCTTTTCTCTAATACTATTTTTGGACTCGCCGATGTATGCAAGAACATAAAGAACATTTTGGTTTGCACAATTCATATTATGTTTTATATGGAATACTTCTCCGTTAAAATTACATTTGGTTGCGGAAAATGTTGTTTTGTTTTTATCAAACTTTGATTTACGCAACAATCGTTTTAAATTCATTGGAGTTGCTGATGGGAGAAATATTGACATTACTGGAGTTATAAGTATGAACAAAAGGTACAATACTTTCCGGAAAATTTTTTCAAGTATAGAGATCCCAACTTTTGAATGAAAAATCTGAAGTCGAACCCGAAAGCATTTTTTGTTCATACTGATCACCCTAGTAATGTCAATATTTCTCCTAAGATCAACTCCTCTGAATTGAAAGCGATTGTTATATAAATTAGTTAAACATAAACGAAACAACATTTTCCGTAACCAAATGTAATGATTTGAGGTGTGGTTCGTGCGATTACATACTTGAAGGACAAACATATAATGTAAACGGAAACTATTCTATGTAAAACATGATATTAATTGTGTAACCAAAAATGTTACTCATGTACATCGGCGAGACCAAGAACAGTATTCGAGAAAGAGTCCGACTACACAAAGAGCATTTCAAGATTCCAGAATATCTTAAAATTAAATTAAGTAAACATATTGATGAAGTTGTTGATAGATTTTTTCCCATTTCATAAAATCAATGATGCAAATGATATTCTACTCCTCGAATCACGGATTGTACAAACGAAATTATTTTTACAGATTGGAAAGAGCCAAGTAAATTGTTAGAATTTATAGTTTATTACTGCAATATATTTCTCCTACTATCCGTAGGTATCATCAGGCAGTTAGTTAATGATTTAGAGAACAAAAATATTCCCAATACAAACGAAATTAAAGATCCCGGCGGGTCAAAGTTATCCCTGTTCCGCTGTGTTTTGTCTTAGTGTCAGTAAATATGAATTAGAAAACATCAAGAGTTAGAAAATATGGAATTATCGTTTCAAGAAGTTGGTCGTATCTAATATCTTAAAACCGTGGCCATTCTATGGCATTTTAAAACAGATAATCTTTTACTTCTTGTTTCATCACAGTTTCCAAATTCTGTATGTTCATTCCTGACGTTTTACCGTGTCCTATCTCAATGCTTACTTACTATTACCAGTTCTCCAATTTTTTTAGCATATCATTCTTTTTTCCGATTAATGCATTATATATTTCCTGATGTCCCATTTAAATTCTGATACGTCGATGGAGGCCGAAACACCACGCCATCGCTTTTTAGCTTATGTGGATATTTCACTCTTCTAGTTGTACATATAAGCATGTTCATACTTAATGATGCTGTCGTAGCTCTTCTGCTTGTTTCATAAGCATTGAGTTTCTTTTTCAGCTACGTGATTGATACGCAGGGGAAAGCTGGACTGGACAGCAATATGATTGGGATGTCTCAATTGGAACGAAGAAGTAACGCTTGCGTCGAACGCATCATAAATAGTCAGTGAACTTCCAAACATCTGCAACGTGATTGCTCTTCTGACGAGACTGAGTAACTGGCGTATCCGATCTGTACACGATATGTATCCGATCGTACACTATGTGATCAATCTTTTCTGTTTTTCTTATCTGATATGTCCATCACTAATTTGAGGTATTGTTTTTTAAGCTCATTTTGGCCATGCATTCCGTTGTAATTTTCTATTAAAAATTGTGCAGTCACCTAAACAAAGGAATATTGGTAGAAAAAAATTACGCACAATGTTTCGAATATCTTGTTCATGGGATATTAACTCAATGAAATATAGGTTAATGGTCATAAGACATTTTGTGCTATGGATTTTCAACCATCTTTATATTTTTACATAATATTTTATTTGTAATTTTGTATTAGAAAGTTGAAGCTTCAGGATCATTGCACATGAATGCGATGGTCGAAACGTTGTGCATGTAATTCTTCTGTCGATGTACCTCTGGTTAGGCATCTGCGCAATTTATAATTAAAAATTACAATTGTATTATATTTATAGTGTTTTTGTTCTAGAATCAAATGACTTCTCTTTTTATGAGACTAAGTGATGATTGTACACGATATGTGATCAGTCTTTATCTTCTACTTAATTGATATGTTTACTAATCCGAAGTATTCTGCATGAAATGATTGTTTTTATTTTTTCGACTTAAGGATATATCCGATTAACGCAACTTAGTGTATTTTTGAAGTCAAAATTAAACGTTCAGAGGGCTGTAGAAAAAAAGTGGATAGAGAGATTTTCCAGTCTTAGAATCGTCAGTAAGGTGGTCCAAAAACGGCTCATCTGCGGACATTTTATAACGGAAATTAGTCGACTTTTTAAGTCGTAAAAAATGTTACTTTTCCGATTAAATTTCTTTTTGATAGTGGGGAAGGATTGACTGATAGTCGAAGGCATAGCGTTGGACCTCAACTACTTTGCAGTTTTGAATAGCACAACACAACGGAAAGCAGAAATTGATCTTGTGGTAATTGTCTAAACGATGAAGCAGCAGGAAAAAGGGGCTATTAGAAAATGTTATCGAATGGTCAAAATTGAAAATAGAATGTTACCTTTTCATTCAGTGTATACCAATATCTATCCTTGTAGCACTTTCACCATTACGACCTAAATTAGCCTATATCATTTAGATTTCATTATCAATAAAACGTTGTGTATAGTAAATTAATGTGTGACATACACCACTTTTCGCGGTTAACTATGTTTCCACTTCGACGTCGCAACAACCGTCAATAGGCGTACTTCTTGAATTCACGAGAACTTAAATCAAGAAATGATGTAGGCGTATCACTGGTGATATTACCACGTAATTACGGACTGCCCTAAACATCCGTGGTTAAGGGCAGTTTATGCTTCAACGCGCTGCACTAAGAGTCAGCAATCACGTGATCTGATGCTGTCGAAATATGGGGAATATAAAACGCGCGGGCGAGTTTACGCGTTGTCGCTTGATAGCCACGGATGAACCGCTTCTATCTTTGCATGTAATGCAGGGGGAACATGCATTGAACACCCATGATGGGGCTCTTCACTGTTCACTACAACTTCAGTGCCCACCTCGATACTTGTCGAATCTTCCTTTGAGTGAACGAATGATTTATCAGTTTTGATATGTGATTTATGATATAAGCTGATCGGGCGCTTACAAATTGATTTTTCAGAAATATTTCAGCAGTTAATAAGGCAGTAGCTTTTTTTGCGCAGTAACTGTTTTAGAGAAACAAAACTACGTGGTGTTTGCCTGCAGTGCAGGTAGGCCTATAGCGCATAATTGATATTGGAGAAATAAATTAATTGATATAAATATGCGATCTTAATCAAAATAATGTGGCTTTGAATACACTATGCAGCCTTCATTTCTGGTCAAACAAATTGACTTTGGTATGCTTCTAGTTTTGTGTAACCTGGATCCATTTTATGACAACATTTGTCAAAAATGCGCCGTCTATATGTATATAATTCCTTCTGAACCGATTTTCATATTTTTTTCTTCTTCATCCTTAGGATAGCATCTTTTTGGTCATATTCAAATCAATCTAAACAGGTTACTTTATGAAAAATTTAGCTGAAGGCAGAAAATGACGAAGTCCCCATCCCTATCTTAGCCTATATGGGGAAGAGATTTCGCTGTGATATGAAATGATCTCATGGAAGCGCATATACCTTTAAACAGACTAACTCAAGATTGCATTTACTCGAAATTTTTTTTTTCGATTTTTTTTATGCGAAATATTTTTTGAAAAGACAATATTTTTCAAAATCCCGATAAACGACCAAAATCCGATATCACAAAATTATCGGTCAGAAGACACATACGGCAGCCTAAGTGCAAATACAAAGCTTGTATGAATACTCCAGTTGTGGTCGCCACAGTGACGCACGCGTAATTACGGACCACCCCAAACGTCCGTGGTTAAGGCAGTTAATTTATTCTTTAACGCTGCACTAGCAATCACGTGATCTAATGCTGTCAAAACATGGGGAATGTTTATGAATGCGCGGGCGAGCGTTTTTTGCACATCGTCCACGGTTGTCCGCGTTGCCGCTTGAACCACGGATGAGTCGCTTAGCATATTCCGTCTTCCCTGAGTATGAAATTGAGGTCCCATCACATTGTTTAGCCTCGACTGATGCATACAAACACATGAGACGGAGTGTATATAACAACTGCTGACATATGTTGCAGCAATGTCACGCGTAGCCGCGGATGTAGGGTCATATGTTATTACGCGTAGTTTAGGCGTGAATTACGCGTAGTTGAGCGTGACATGTCACCTAGTGCAAGATGATTTTCGAATTCAGCGTGAAAAATTGAACATAGAAGGAAATTTTCAAAGAAGACGAAGTGCAAAGTTGAAAAGACAAAAATTACTCATATGGTGAGTTCTAAGCTTTCCCTCAATGGCTAAATGTAATACGGAGTGCCTCATACGCATGTAACCCTTTCAGTACGAAATCACATAGATGCCTGTCCTGTTGATACGCGTGTGTCATGAAATCATTGTTCAACATGTCAAAATTTGTTAATACTTGGTCGATGTTACGATGACACGCAATGTGCGTCTATGTTGTGATCCAATTTTATGTCTATACATTTGCTCAACAATTATTGCCATTGTCACCGTAGGCTATAGTGCACATCGGTAGTACAATTTCAAAATTTTTTCATTGATAACTGCGACCGATGAAGTTGAAGGATTTCACTGGGTTTCCAACAACACATACTCTTTTGCAATTATACGAGTATATCATACACATGACGCTCGTACATATTTCTTGCATGCTTACTTCCCATTGAAATATCAGTCCAATGAAACCTTTTTGTCGTTAAAAGTGAGATCAGACATACAGCTTACTCAATATGATTCACTAATTTCAATTTTATCTTTTAAGGAACCTACAATTTTCTTTATTCTTCTGAATTCACTTTACTTTCAATTACTTCTGCTTTCCCAATTCGAATGTTATCGTAAATCAGAAGCCATTTGCTGCAATATATATTCAACGTAATAGAACTTATGAAACGTTTTGAGAAGTTTTGTTTATTACTAATATTTTGAAAGACAAGGAGCGGAAACCTAGAACTTACGTTTTGCAGTATATAACTGATTTATGAATCCACTTATCAACACTCTATGAAATGGCGGGCATAACGAACAAGAGAAAGAATAGGCATTTACTTCTGACATATATGTATTTTTTGCCAGTTCAATTTTCACAGAAGCAGCGTAGAGGATGCTATATACGACGCCAGGACAAAACAGACGGATACGAAAGCAGGAGATGTTAGATATGGCCGTCGTCAACATTCCACTGGACAGTAATGAATAGGGAAGGGCTTCATCACCTCACCCCAGTAAATGTGGTCGTATGTTGGAATCAGTTGAGATAGATAGTAAGACAATATCTGGAAATAGGTATGGGAACCGGATATGTCCAAGCTACATACGATGGCGTTCGACACACGTAGTTTCGCGCCGTGGCTTTCAGGCAATATGAAGACCGGGATCACTATCACTTATGAATGGCATTGACAAAGTAGAATGTCACACATTCTTTCTCCACTCAAGCTGTCCAGGTAGTTGATTGACTTTGGTCTTCGACTCAAGGAAACTGCAGCACCTGAAACGGAAATCGGTGACGGAATTGACGAGCAAATTCGTTAGGATGAAGAAGACACGGACAGAATAATTCAAAATGAAACTGATGGGGACTCGGTCTTACGCACGCATGCCTCTTTAGTGCACGACGATTACTCATGCTGAATTCAAGAATTACTCGTGCGTGATTGTTTGTCCGTAATGAAGGGTCTTGATCACGCCTCGCCCATCAATAGCTCCTCAACCTATCGAATGAAGAGGAGAGTTACTTCGGGTGTGATTAGGTTAGTGTTTATCGCAGCGAGAGAATGCGCGCGTGTTGACGACTTCTGCTATTGAACTCGGCCATCTCAAGCATGGGATTGTGCATGAACAGAGGCAAACCGACCGAGGGTCAGATTAACGACTTTCTCCATGACCATTATACTGAGCATCATAGAAACAGTAGAGCCCAACGATCGCGCCGCATCCAGATAACTTATTAGTTGTAAAAAATGTAAAGATCATTGTTTAATTCAAGAAATTACCCAAACAATTTCGAAAAGCATACATGGCAAACATCACTATTCTAAGGGTATTAAAACTGAAATTATGTTTTCAATCTTGAATTTCATGTAGTTATCGGATTACAATTAGGCCTAATAGAAAAATACAGCATTTAACTGTAATTCCGTGTAAAGTAAAGGAGCATCATGATCAAGTGAATCCAAACATCAATGTTTCCACTTGATCAGACACACACACGGATCAAATACATGTAGACTACATGTACACATCACATGTGCGCTTACTCCGAATTATATTTACGAGATCAGATCATGAAATTATCACAAATGATACATAAAAGCTCTCGGTCAAGTGAATCCAATCATCTATGTTTCCACTTGATCATGCAACATGTGCTCGCAGCGCTTCCTTCAACTCATCGGGGCACTACGAGTATGCATCTGAGTGATCTGTTTTCTGGGCCGGGATAATGGGAAACAAAGTGGGATGCGTGCATTTTGGTGCTGCCAAACCGCACCGTCATAACCTCAATGCCACCCACCGCCCCATCATGTCAGAGTATCCGCGTTCCAGCAAGTGGTCATGGGCTGCATTCAGCTGAATAGCTAAACTTGCGGAGTATCTGCTGACCTTCACTCAAATTAGGTTGGCACCCACGCTGGGAGTTCAGGATCAGTAAATTTGACGTTTGTTATGATAAAGGAATTTGTTGACAACGGATTTCCAGAACCATAGTATGACCTATGTTTCGCGGTATATACTGCATACCGGTATATATCAGGCGACTAAGAGCTGCATTTTAACCGCAGCATGCTGAAACCTACGCTTCAACTAAGATGCTGCAGATACCACTATGCAACTATGCACTGATAGAATTCATATTGGACAACATCTTTTGCTACATCGAAATTTCTTCATGTTCGTAATAGGCTATTTAGGTCGGTCAGTTATTGCATCTTCCAAAATCTCTTTAGCGCTGAGACAGGAGATTCGAACTCCTAATGCTTAAAGACTGACACGACACTAATGGATGTGTTCCATATTAAAACAGGTATGTAAGTGATTAATTGTTGGACTGGTGCGTCGAAGAGTGCCAAGAAAAACTTTTGCACTCTACAACCTCTATACGGGGTCCGGCTCATTCCTTGTAAGCAGATAAAATTATCTATGGGGCTGGCCAAGCGGTAACGGAATTTCATTTTTACTGTTAACATGACTGGTACTCAGTCAATGAAGGTATGTTTTCCTTTTGAAATGTTTCGTGTGACAATTCGGTGGGGTCTTCAATGACACAGAAAAGAATTTTTGAGAAATTCATTTTCTTCAATCTGTGTCCATAAAACTCCTCGGTAACGGAATTTCAAAAAGTTAACTTCACTTCAACAGGCATGTAGCACATGTCTCATAACATGCTGTTCCATTATGAAAATGCGTGTGTGATGAATGACGTATCGTTTTAGGGTTTGTAGACAGTGTTATCACCAATTATTATCCTAGTTGTGATAATTATTACATCAATAAAAAAAAATAATTGGTGCTACATAGTGACGGAATTTCAAATGTCCATTAAGTCCTATCACGGGATATAGGTTCCCTTTTCTAATTTCTATCCTTACTCCTTATTACCTGGGGCTGGGTTGTCACGTCCACGTGTCCTTAAGGTCCAGGTGTCGAACCCTCGTGGCGCTTGTAGGTCGTGCCCCCTGGATGCTATCGGTTGCAGGTCTCGCACCCTGGATTACTCCGATAGTAACCAAACAACCCACCAAGTCGGGCCGGTTTAAGCCCAGAAGAGCCTTGGTCTAAATAACCAAGGTGAATACCAACGGCGACGAAGATCAAAGAGCCACGCACATCATTTTCTCACTAGCTTGAACCCCCAACAAATCCAGGAAGCGACTGTCCAGTAACTGGCGGCGACCTGGTCAGTCAAACCTCTGCGTCTGGTGGCATCCACCGGCAAGTTTGTACTGCTTCATGGTTCTGCACCGAGGTGTAGAATATCCTTACAAGGTTGGCATCCGGCCGTAAAACCGGGCTTCATTCAAATCTTCAATATGACAGTTGCAAAGCATGGGCGGGGTACAGCCCGAAGTACCCTGTGGGGGTCCTCTTCTCCTCTCGTTAAAACTCAAGATGAGGGACCCGGGCGATGTGACGGCGGGTTTACTCCCAAAAATGATGGCTGCACGCCTGAGGTCCGGAACAAAGCCCGGTTTCTACGTTTTGGTTCGTGGAATGTTGGAAGCTGTCTGGAAGGTCTGCAGAAGTCGTTGAAACACTGGCGAGACGGAAGATTGATGTCTGTTGTGTGCAGGAAACGCGTTGGAGGGGTGCAAGTGCGAGGCTGCTGAAGGGGCGATCCTGCAAGTATAAATTCTTTTGGCAAGGACGGGCTGATGAACAGCACGGGGTTGGTGTTCTCCTATCTGAAGAGCTTGTTGACAAAGTCGTTGCTGTTGAACGCTACAGTGAAAGACTTATTATCCAATACTTACTTTTTATTTTACTTTCTCCTTTTGAGGGTTGGACGATGTGAGACTTCCCCATCGAGAACGGTCCTTCGTAGTCTCAAAAGGGTCCCTCACAATTAAAAGGGAACCCTTCGCGGTCTCAAAAAGGTTCCCCCACAATCTTAAAAAGGCACACGCAATCTCAAAAAGGACCCTTCAAAATCTAAAATAGTTCAAAATCCAAATTATTTGTTCCTTGGCAAAACACTTTTTCACTACGGTACTTACTGGCCATGTTTTGCAGTGAATACATGAAGAATAGAGTATCTTAACTTAAAACATTCACACGCATGGTTATGCATTGTGTGAGGAATCTATTGTCAAACGGGCGGATACTAAATGGGTTAAATACTTAGGGACACTGTACACGCTATTGTAAATTGACGATGTTGCATGAACATCAATATCGGTAGTGCGATATATCGGCCGATATTTGATTTTTTGCCGATAAATTATCGGTATCGGTTATCGGCGAAATTTCTCATATCGGCACATCCCTAGTGTCGACAACGCTATTTACCTTGGTTGTTTGTTGACGGAGTTGTACTAAGATATTTACAACAAAAATGAAATCCCTGTGGTGATCTACACTGACAATAAATCGGTTTGTGAAAATCTGAAGTCAATCAAGCAAGTGCACGAGAAAAGATTTCGTGTCACTATGGCGGAGTTACAAGAAATGATAGCTAATGAACAAATTCACAGAAGTGAAATGGATTCCTTCTCAATTTCTGTTCGCCGATCTTCCACTAAAAGTGGTGTGTAGTGATTTAATCAAGGCAAAGTACTTATGGAGTAGTTTGATTCGTATCTTATACTTCTTTCGCACTCCCTTTAGTGGACTTTTTTCATGAGCATTTTAAGAATTTGATTGTGCATGTATTTATTTTTTTTGGTAGCCAAATTTTTTATATTTCTTTGATAACAGATCTAAATTTTGATAAGAAATAGAAAATCCGGGAGATTTGTTAACTCATGAAGTACAATTTTATATTCTTTTTATGCATGTTTTCATAAGTAGCGTGGACATGATCCAATTGTATCGTCCGTTTTCTATTCCCTTCCAGATTGGTGGGGCCTTTTCTTGTACATCAATAAACCTGCTGTTCTGGTACTACACATCATTCTCTCTCTCATTCGATGTACCTACGTGTGAACTTTTCAAAGCTCGCAATTTTCAATTACATCATTAGAGGCTGCATAATGCACCAATTTGCCATATTACGAGTCTGATACGAAATTGCATGTAAACTCGTCAAGAAACAAACAAAAAAAAACGATTTTTGTGAGTTTATGCGTGCATATCGTCGTCGTCATGCAAAAATGGCGTAACTGAAAATTTTCGATTTGGGGATTTTAACAATTGCTGATCATTATTTACATGGCGGATCTGATGAGCACATTTTCATAAGTGTAAGAGATGATTATTTGGGAGAAAATCAGAAAATAAAATTGGCGTATTTTTCTTAAGAAAATTATCTCACAATGAAAATGGCGTATCTGGTTTCTTTCAATTACAATGAAATTGGCGTAACTTGATATTCACAGTTATGAAAAATGAAAATGGCGTAAGTCATGCATTTCTAACTCTGTACTTATAGATATCACATACACAAATTATACATTTTGGCCCATAAATTTTTAAATAAAAACCAATCTGCCAAATTAGTAGTTTAATCGCGACGTATCGCAGACCTGCTGCTTCCTCAGGCGAGTTAAGTAGAATGTGACCCTGACACGCAGTACATCATGACATCGATATCTGAAGAACATGACCATAACTCTAGCACCAACTTTCAAGTCGCAGAGTGAAATGTCCGTCATCTGGAACAGTAGTAGTGCAAGACATTCGATAGCTGAAAGATCACGTGTAAAGAAATAAAAGTCAAAAGTACAAGTTTGGAGGTGCAAAAGGGAAATTAAAGGGCATGCAATCTATATCAAGAACATAGTGTAGTCAATAAACTCTTCCCGATTATTCAAAGAGGGATTTAAATTTTTTATTGTCATAGCTTCAGCTATGCGGCAGCGAATTTCACTGTTGTGTCTGCTAACTACTGAAAAAGTAAAATGTTTTTTGGGGACTCGCTATGTGTACTCGCATGTTTGAAAATGCTCGTTGCCCTACTAGCCTGAAAATGCTCTGCGACACGGTCGTGGAACAAGCGGCTAGTGCTTCCAATATAGAAAGCTTTACAAACATGCATATGCCTTTATAAACAACGTTCTTAGCGTTACAGATAGGGGGATCTTTTATAGCACAAGAACGCTTCGAACAAGACTTAAAACGCTTCACCTTACTAAGTTGGGACGTAAGATTGTTAGCAGGTTTGTTCACAATGCGGATATTGAGTCCGGAAGATTTCACAACACGCTGAAGTCTGTAATTAAATTTATCACTTATGAATGGGACTTTGAAAATACAAGAACTAGTTGAATATTGAGCTTGTCTTTGATTAGTCCTTTTGGCCCTTGATCCATAGCGATTAATGGCATTAGAAGAGTAACCGTTTCTTGAAAGCTTCGAACGCAAGTTTGTGGTTGCTAAAGCTCTGTCGTTGTCATTAGAGCACAGACGGTTCACGCGTCGAAACCTTCGATTGCAGCATTATTTTTCACATTATTTGGCAAAGCCGAAGTAGTATTAATAAATAAACCCACGATTAGCATCTTTACAATGAAATTTGTGATGTACGATTCCATTTCATCGATTTTGATTGCAGTGTCCAATACTGGCAGAAATTCGTCACTACCAACCGTCTCCACCTTGAATTTTATACTATGATGAATATTGTTTATATTCACATTGAGACTTTGCAGATCAATTCCATGGTCGACTAACAAGAAACAGTCATCTATATATCGAAGGAAGATCAACGGATTGTTTAGAGTTCGCAAAAATAACGAAGAGCGTTCAAAATTGTCCATAGCGAGAATAGCGACAGTGGGAGATATCTTCGATCCCATAGCTAATCCTCGTTTTTGCCTGAAAAATTTTCCTTCATAATGGAATGAATTATTCTGTAATAGGAAAGTCAGTATGTCAAGAATGTCATCAATATGTATTCCCCATATTCTCTGATGAAACTTATCTCTCAGCAATTTACTGATAATCTCCATGGCCTCTTGAGCATCAACGTTTGTATATAAATTGTCAACATCCATTTATAACATTTTTGGCCCATAAGTATGAATCAATCCATATTCTATTATATTCTGCTATTTCCTACGGGTATGTATACTTGAACGAGATTTAAAGCAAAAGCGAAGGGGCGAATTCATATTGACGAGTTCAGATATCAATGAATGCATGAAATAGCCATAGGAATATTCATACTCAGTGAGGTAATCAAAATTCCGTCACGATAAACATACACATAGTTTTGTATTGTATCGTTCAAGCTCAAGGACCAGTTACTATATATAGCACGATCATGAAGAGATTTTCTCAAGCTAAGAGTATGAAAAGATATCCTACAATCTAAACCAGCACCTCCCAAATCCCACACTAGAGCAAGACATTATTTGTAACTGATAAAAAATCCTAAAGCAAAGCGTTGACGATCACGATGATTCGGAAATTCCAAATAAAGAACCTGATGTGAGCTGACTATTTAAATTGAGCAGGCCGAATTCTGAATCCATCAACGAGAATTCCATAAGTTTCCAAGGCGCAAAAGAATACCGAAAAACTGGAAGTTCAAGCTGGAGGTCCAATTTGGTACAACGTTGCCACGGAAACCAATTGGTGACAACAGAGAAAAATTTCCATTATCAGTTGGATCGAATTGTCATCTATTAACTGAAGAGAGGAGACATGAAATTTTTGATTATTTTTGGGAATGAAAACAACTGGAACCAACGTAGAAATTTATGTATATTCTCTCATTGATACCGTAGAGAAGAAGACGAAACTGAAGAATCAACACAGTCGCTCTCTACTCTATCATCATTTAAAGACAGGTTCTCAAGCTGAATGATATGATTCTTGTTTTGTGCTACAATGTTCCAAAATACTTTCCGAATATCGCATCGAACTATTTCGAAATGGGCTAGCAAAATCCACACATGGATTATCTATAAGTAGTACCAATATTCCGAGGGAAAATAGGCTCATTGGTCAGCAAATCTTGTCAAGAAGGAAGCGCTATTGATATTGCAAAACGATTTGTTGATTCTTTGGACAAAGGTTTTCATCTCACTATTGCAGGAAGTCAAGTGATAAGCAATACCTTGGCCATAACGAATCACGAGTGTACCAAATGTACATCAGAAGTATGTTTTTCTGGTTGCAACAACAAAATGAACGGCAAAATGACCCCGTTTATTTCCCTGACAACATCCGAAGGCTTAATTAAAAGAAAAGAACATTGAAATATTTTCAACCCCGTAAAGACCAATGCGATGTTTGCAACAGTCATAAACAAGGAAGCACTGATGATGAAACTTATTCACTCCACTTGAAATTGAAAGACAGTGCTAGCTATGTTATGAAACGAATAGATACAAAGAAAATGCAAAAGCCCGCGGTGGAGGCTTGATTGCTATAACTGCTGATGTTCAAGCGGTCAGAACAATCCGAAGTTGAATGCAAGTTTTTGTATTTTAGAACAAAATTGAACTTATCACAATTTTATACTATCTACAACAACTCTAACCAAGATATCCATTGCTATGTTTGGACTGAAATAAGACGGCGGTTCTATCAGCAAACGAATTCACTAATTGCTGAATTGATTATCTTGATAATCTGCTCACATCATGATGTAAGAATTGAAAACAAAATTCATTTGGAGTGATGGTGCGGGTCACAAAAATCGAAACTGCACTCTCCTTTTTCTTCCGTTTCACAATGGGGCAAAAGTGAATAAAATCCATTTTTTAAATACCTAGAGAGAAAGGACATACACAGATGGTGGTAGATTCTGCTCACTCAAAAATAGAGAAACTCCAAAGAATATTGACCTACATGTGTGCCGCAGACTACTGTAATTTGGTTTATATCTGCAAGGAAGAATCTTTCTCCTTTCAAGTGCAATTATCTATCCTACAGATTCTTCAAAATAATGAAGAAATGACAGACACGAGCATCGCGTTCGACCAGGCTATACGAAAGGAGACCCAAACGTATCGGAAGTGAAAAGGAGTATAGATGTGATCCCTCCGGCGATATATTCCATAAGCTTTTCCCATGATACTTCAAAGGTTTCACTCTTACTGCCACAAGCAGAAACCGGAAAGAGCATCTCTCAATTACAAGATCTATATTCCGGTTTGAGTCCCCATCTCCCGAATGAAAATTAAAAGAAGTGCAAGAAATAAATAAAGTTATTAATCCAGATTATCATTCTTTCTATGACAACCTTCCCTACAGTGTATAACATATCATGCTGTGTGTTCCATTTTGAGTGTGCTGAATTACTCTGATACATGTAAGTAATGACATTTCAATCTTTTCATCATCGAATACTGCACTCACTGTTCTCGTTCTTTTTTAAGTTAGTGAATTTTTTACTCATTGTTCCGTGTAAGTTGCTTTGTATATAAACATCAACATTTTCTGATGAATCATACATGTGCATGTACACAATTCCGCTAAAATAATCTCTTTTAGATTCATTGCGATAATTTATAGGCTTCGTGTATCGTATAGGCAGGTTGGTCGGCAAAAAACACCCACCCGGGGTTTTATCGGGTTATATCCGGGCGGGTTTTTTATACCGGGTTTAATCGGGTTTAATCTAGTTATTTCGATTTTTTGAAATTAAGAGGGTAATCTCTTATTTCATAATTTTCATTTTATTGAAAAATCAAACTACATTGCACACATCAGTGTAATTAAACCATGATTAAAATACAATATCATGAGAAATATCGGTGAGTACTTAATATAGGTTACTGTATTTTAGCCGTACCAAATATTCAGATAATTACAGGCTATCTGAATAAGGAATCATATAAAGTTATTCTCTCACCTACATTTACGAATAGTATTACTTTACACATGATTGGCTGTTATCTAAAATTTATAAGTTTTTTTCCTACTATTGTATTATCAGAGAGAAAACACATGTGTACAGTAGAGGCTATAAATTGAACTTTATATTAAAATGTATGGTCAAAACGGGGAAGATCTAATGAGTCATTTAAACATAGATCACCAAATATCTGTTTGTTATACCGGTATTCAAAAAGTAAGAAAATATAGGCCCAACTGTTAGCAGTATTACTGATACTACAGCTAAATAATACGCAGATCGTTTCGTCGAACTTTCAGATCATAATTTCGATTCATTTTATTTATTTATTTTTTTGATTACCTGAGGATGGTCGTTTGGTGTGGTCGAAAGACATCGTCCTAATATGTGAAATGGAGGACGCACGCTCTTTCTTATGGTCCGAAGTGTCCGTCGCAGACTTGCAGCCTGCTGCGGTATCAGTAATGACGCGCGCGCACCACCCCGAACTCCCCATCATTTCCGAGTGTCTTTTGTATGCGATAATAACATTCATGATCAGACTTGTGGGCAGTGGCTTTAAATCATTGTTTGCCAATATCGATCTTATCTTACGCACTTTCGACTGCACCAGCCACCCAAAGACATGCGACCAGCAGCGTCAACCAAAATGCGTGCGCTCTCCCGAATTCCCCATCATCTCACGAATGCATCACTACAGTCCGCTGTTGACAAATCCAGGCTGGCTGATGTCCGGCGAGTCAGGGATGGACAATGGGCATCATATCAGCATAGGCGCTAAGTTTCTTGCGCAATGAAAACATCGGACGTTGACATATTATTCGGTTTTCCATTTCCTTTTCAATATTTAGTGTTGTAGTAAGAAACATGTAGATTACGGAATTGTATACATTCCATACGATGATTTTTGAGAAGAGGCAGAGTCAATAAATCAGAAAAATGAATTGGCATTACTGTATTTTAATTAGAAGCATGGAAAAAGTGACATGATATGGAAAAATCCATTTCACCCGCCGGGCGGGTGAAATCGGGTTTTTTTCTGACCGGGTGGGTTTTGACCAACCCTGCGTATAGGTAGGTTGAAACTACAGTGAATTATGGCCAAAGGTATTATCTACGAGCAGAAGAAAGTAGCGTAATCAATAAGCAACAATTGAGCTGTGAGACTAAAGGTACTGCAACTCTACCCATATCATACCTGTAGAATTCAGGATAATGACAAACTACGAACCATGCATTCTGGATTAGTTGACTTCTGATAATTACCTCCTAAGGAATCATTATTCCATGGTTTTCAAGTTTCCAATAAACTTTCATATACCTTTCAGATTAATAGCCTTACTTCTTTTTTAATTAAGTCAACTTATTTCTTAGGCCTAATAGTGATAATGCGGTCCATCTAAAAAAAATTATGCGTCTAGCAAAGTAACAGAAAACCCAATAAAATGCTAATAAGAAAATGGCGTAACATACCATTGACGACGATTTTTCAGAATGAATTTGTCGGAACAGATGCTTTTATTGGGAATAAAAGTTATATATTCGAAGTTGTGATGTTGTCCCCTATACAATGGTATTTCATTTGTCTTGATTATATAGATTTTTTCAGAGAAGAACGGTTTTTCGTGATTTTCTCGAATCATGCTTTTTTGAGTTACGCCATTTTTGCACGATGACGACGATATACGAATTAGACTTCGATGTGAATAGCCAAACGTTCATTTTGTAAGTTGCAACATTACTTATTTGCAAAGCTTCATCATTAGCAAAGCTACGACATAACCATCGCCTCAGAAATATCATTTAGAATCACATGAAAAAGAAACAAATTCATGTACTCATTACGTGTTTTATCCAGATGTGCAATCATGAGGGCTGCTTATCAAAAATAAAAACCGGATTGTCAAATCGGAATGGGCCCCCTTAAAGTAAAAAAGACTACGATCATTCGATATCCCACAATCCGATTAGCTTTGAAAGCTTACATGCAGAAGTTGGGTCTGTTGCAATAAAGATGCCAATGAATCCTCAGTCAGCAAAGTAAATAAATGGCATAATATTGCACTGATGCTTTTTCAATCATCAGTTTTTGCCAGGTGCGCTAGAATGCATGTCTCGAAAAACTATTTTCAAAAGAGCTGCTTTTGAAGGCTAGATAGAATGTATTACTGAGACTCCCCCCTCCCATAACGAAAAAATCAGCACATGTTTCAAAAATAAACTTCATTTCGTTCAAAAATTTTACATATTAAATTAATAATTACATATTAATTAATATGTAAAAATTAATTAATAATTAATTATATATAAATTATACAATTAATTAATTTTACATATTAAATTTAAGAATTAAATTATATTAAATTCTCGTGCAGCTCTCATTTTCTATTAATCATACCAAGACGTCACACGATACAAGATCTCGTCTTTAATGTGAAGATTTTTCATGAAGCCACTGGGAATTGCGGTTCAGCTGTTCAATGTTTGGAAGACTGCTTCTGCGAAGCGGTCTGGTCACAAGAAATACCTTAACACAAAATCCATGGATCAACGCAGTCTAAAAGCTTGGGCTGGTATTTCCTTATGAAGCGCAATTGAGCCATTTTTCTTTCGAGAAACTGACAATGAATGGTAAAAGCTTCCTTTCCATGCTGTATAAAGTGATACCGAATGTCACTGAGGATAGGAGCATCTTCATGCAGGATGGAGTGGCAGCGCACTACTGCCGACGATCGTAAATTATTTCAACAATCATTTTCCTAAATCATGGATTGACCGTCATGACAGCCTATGGAATGGCTTCCGATATTACCACATTCAATGCCTTGTGACAGTTTCTTCGCTTCAGCACGGTAAGGAAATTGTGCATTGGAGTCATGTCAATCAGTTCATCCTATGCATTTGGATGAACTGGAAAACAAAATTTGCACCGTTTTTCAACAGATTGACGAGCGATTGTGTAGAGACATGCTCTTGCGCTGCTGACCGAAGAATTACATTGTGTTCGGGCAGATGGTGAGCAAGTAGAAGATTAACTGTCATAGAGGTACTAGTGTTGCCAGTGTTAACAACTGCTTTCTTTTTGAATCTAAACTAATTGCCACTAACTAACGCTAATTGCCATTTCAAAAAACTTTGAAATGATCAGTGAGAGAATAATTGATAGGAAAGTGACGTTGGGGCTCACTGTGGGATATCCTCTATATTACCAGGAAAGAAAATTATATTATAAACAAAGTTCAAAAGTAAAGCATCATCCACTACGCTACACAAAAAAATTAATCCATGTCACACAGCATGAATTGACGACTAAAAACTATCGTACATTACAGACACCATGCTATTTAGTCTAAAATGATGCCCAGACCACGGAAGGATAAAGGCAAGAGATGAGAGAGATATTTGATTTAAGCCAATACGAGAAGTAGTGCACTGGAATTTTAGCCGTGCAGTCAGTATGCTTGTAAATAGTCAGTAACTCATATGCAGATAAATCTTCATCCGAAATACAGAAATCTACAATTGATTAAATGCATGTAGTTGAAATCTCATTGTCTAGAGCTCGTTTTCAAAAATTGATATTTGCAAACAGGAATGCAAATAGCACAAATGTGAGCTGCCGAATTTCCAAGCACATCCACATACTGATGGTCAGAGCGGTGAGATGCTGATTCCTTACAATAGGGCACATTGCAATGATGACGGCTAAGAAGCCAAAAACGTTTACATTTCCGACTGAAAAGTGCTTGTAGGTCCGGCAATGATTCAAATAAAAACCATTCTCTCATCTCTTGTTTTTCAAACATAAGAAATGAAAAAACAATGACACTTAAAAAAATTTTAAACAAGATTATGAAAGCTACTTGATTAAAGCTCAGACGCCATGGCATAAGTAAACATGGCATCAATACGAAAGGTAATGCTAATCACTTATGCAGTTGATAGCAAGATTTCAATTTTCGTTGGTGTCTTAGTCGAAATTTAACGCTTTTGCAACAGTTTATCGCATATTCATTCGTCACTTCCTTTTATTTCCGAAACTTATGGTAGATTTCTCTTTCATACTTTTCTTTTTCCAGCACGCTTCTGAAAGGCGCATTTTGTAGAAATCAAAGGAATCAAAACTCCATACGAACGTAGTACAACTTTTTCGTTACGCATTCCAACCTAAAATTATTTCTTGGAACTGTAGAATGATCTTCTGATCAAGTGTTTCGCCGATTTTTAAAAAGCACCTGCTTTGAAATTCATTATTGTTTAAAATTGAAGGGCCACTTCACGAGCTTCACAATCTATAAGAAACCATCGCGATCCTAAAGGGCCCCACGATCTCAAGGGGTCCCCTCTCGATTTCAAAATGGCCCTATCACAATATAAAAGAACACCTCACGATCTCAAAAGGGTCCCTCCACAATCTAGAAGAAACTCTTACGATCTCAAGAGGCACCCTCACGATCTTACAGGGCCCCTCTCTATCTAAAAAGGGCCCTTTCACAATCTAAAAGGTCCCTCACGATCTCAAAAGTGCCCTTCACAATCTCAAAAGGGCCCCCTCACGATCTCAAAAGAGCCCTTCACCATGTCAAAAGGGTCCTTCACAATCTTAAAGGGCCCTTCACAATCCCAAAAGGACCCCCTCCAGGGTGTCCGCGCAAATTTGAATGAAAATTTCCAGGTGTTTTCCAGGATTTCCACGGTAAAATTCATGTTCCAGGTTTTCAAGGGAAATTTACCAAAAAAGGGGGTCAAATTTGAACGAAAATTTCCAGACTTTCTGCAAGGAAATTTTGCTCAAATGCACGCGTCAAATTTAAAAGAAAATTTTTAGGAAAAATCTACCCAAAGGAGCTTGCACACCATAAAATTAACATTGACGAAAAAATTTGAAAAGTGGCGTGAAATTGGTTGAATTTTCATGGCGCAGGTGATTCTAAATAAAAAATACTAATATATGCATCAGACGGCTACATTATAATTATAAAAAAAGAACATATAATCGATCGTAACAAATTTAAAGCTTGCGGATTGAGGAGAACAAAATAGAGAAAGAGTTTAACAATAAATAGCGAAAAATTAACGACTTAACAATAAAATGTAACATTAACGGAATATCTGTAGTCACATTTCATTGCAAAGTCTTATATTTTTCGTTATTTGTTGTTATACTCTTTATCTATTTTGTTCTCCTATTTGAAGTGAAGCATTGCTGCGTGAATACGTGGAAGGTGGAAGACCAAGAGCCAGAAAGATGAACATAATGGTTGATGTGCTACATATGCATGAGAGTAATCACAATCAGTTTAAGAGAATGACAAAGAAGAATTGACCGAGGAAAGCTCATTGGCACACGACGTGCCGGAAAGAAAATAACATATTTAAAACCTACTTGAAATGTGTTTGAAAATATTCGATATTAGCCTAGGATCAGTCGGAACAAGCCTGGTGGCTAATTAGTTATATGTTCAGTACCATTTTGCGTCAGTAGATTCTGCCACACGGCAATCAAGTGTGTAATGGCATTAATCCTAGATTACGGCTCCTAGTTCCCCATACCACACGCTCAGAGTCCACCATTCCACACGACGTTAATGAGGGAGTTTACAGCTCATAGTTTGCCATTCCGCGCGCGAGTTTACGGCTCCTAGTTCCTCATACCACATGACGTTAATGAGGGAATTTACAATTTCTAGTTCAACATACCGCGCAGCGTATGTGAGGGAATTCACAGCTACTAATCTCACCATACTGTACGATTAGGAGTTCGACAACAGTTCATTGTTTACCATAACACGCAGTTCAGTCTCATTCATGTTGTATACGTTCTGATAGGACATTACAATCACTGAAATATTCTAAAAACAAAAAATTGTATGCGAATGAAGGCTATAATTGCAACAAATAAGTACAGATATGAAGAATAAAATCTGGAAAAATAGAACACACTTCAACAACCTGCAATTAGTGTTTTAATTAGTCTCAAAATTTCCAGGATAAAATTCATTTTCTAGGTGTTTTCCAGGGGCGCAGACACCCTGCCCCTTACAATCCTACAGGGCCCCTCACGATAACAAAAGTCCCTTCACAATCTCAAAGGGCCCCCCTCTCACCATCTCGAAATGGCCCCTGAAATGGTATAGGAAGCGAATTATTTGTTCCTTGGGAGCATTTTCCCACTACTTGGTTGAGTTTTTTTTTAAAAAAGCCGAAATTCCGGTTAAAACCGGGTGGCAGGCCTGAATCATATTGGTTACTTCAATTAATATTCGAAGAAATTAATAGAAATGGTGGGCTCAAAAAAAGTCATCATAGTAGCAGTTCAAATCACGACATTATGCTCGTTTAACATACCAGCAAAAAATCACAAAATGGCATTTCCCGGGCTCGCCGCCACCGTTATACTACGAAGTGAAGTGCTACTGAATCATTGTACGTGCAAAACGGTGACCATATTCCTCACCTCAGGTAGTCCATCAAAATGCAATCCCACAGAATAATGTTTAGCCGTCCCGTCATTGGTTGGCCACAGTCATCGTAACTTCGGAACCTCGCTTCGCAACCGTTGCTAGGAGATACCGGGTCGTGATTTTCTGTCCGAGGTCTCACTGTAAGGTAGAGGAATTCGAAACACAACTGGATTTTATGAACTGCATCATGAGTAATTTTCTTGTTTGTTCGATAACAGAGTTCATTTAATGAAATCGAAACTGCACCCACATTCCAGATTCATTTCATACCTACTTCTTAATCTACAATATATACGTTGTCCATGGCAGGTAGTCATCCGAACAGAAATTTTCAGCAATATTTTATCTACCACATTTGATTAATTTCAATGAGAGGTTTCAATTCAAACCCAGGAAGTTGTACGCATCAGGTCAACTACCATCTGAGCGATTCAATTCAGTTTCGATCGGAAAGTCTGTCTTCTCGTTTGTACGAGTTCCGATATCCTGGTCTGATGACAATTGCAATTGCACGTTTTGTGATAATTGTAATATCATTTATATACAATGTCAGACTCTCATTTCCCAAACCACACCATTCTTTCGTGGTCATCACAAATGGATAAAGCCTACAGCATCTACGAGAAAATGATAAGTGAACCATTGTGAGAAACTGGAAACGATAGCAAAAATTTTGGTGTCCTTTACCATACTATCTTTCAGATGATACATCGGGATCCACCGCTGTCCGGAGTAAATATCTCCTACATAAATAGTGACTATACCAGCATTAGTGAAACCCTAGCATCTGTAAACCAGCAAAATCAAGTTCAGTGTGTTACTCCGATAATACGTAGCATCTCTGAAAATTTACCATGCTGGTGAGCTAAAGAATTGGCAACAAAATCCAGACCAGCCACTACCAACCATCTTGTTTCTTACAACGCGTGCATGCACCTGAGTCCACTTATTTCTGTACTTCAGCTCAATACTATCAAATCTGCAACCCATCATCATTGAATATCTCCACCCTTTATTGTTTATATCATAGTTTCCACAATGATTAGCAACCTGCCTATGTCGTATTTAGGAATGAGCACCTAAGAACTAATTTCGACTCACTACATATGCCACTCTACTTTCAAACCACCGAATTATAAGATAAGATGATAAGTATAAGTCAATTCTTGTCATAAGTGAAATAGGCTCCAGGACTACCATCAGGACTTCTTTAAAAACCGATTGGCGGCTGTACGCTAAGTGTCGGTATGTAACTCTTTGTGTTTCAATGTGGTCCCATGTCATGCGATACGCCATCTTATCGTAATAGAAACAGGTTCACTTACCTATGACTTAGCTCATCGTAAGATCCACCCTGCAACTCGTTATAAATAGCACTTACTGAAATGCATCTGAAAAGAGAGATGGGACGCCCATTAAGATTCGAAAGTGAACATGACATGGAATCATTATAATAGATACAGGGAGATGTGACGGATGTAAATTACGTCAATAATTAATGAGGACATGCTAGGTTGCCACCGCAAGGAACTGGAAGGAGGCAGCCGTATATGAGGACCCTATCAGTACTTACCGAATAAATATCTGTAATTTAGGAAATCAAGAATAATTACTAAAATTCACGGTGTGTAATGAGATTAACCCGTCATTTCTCAGATTTTTTATTCATTGATTTTCGTAATTTTTCTTAATCAAATAACCTTCTCAATCTTTGAAGAACGTATAGAAATCCGATTTCCGCAATATTCAATTTATTCAAAATTCAAATTTAATGTCGACCCAGGTAGATACGTTAAAATTGACATACGGCTGTATCATAGCAATACAGATCATTGGAATCCATTGCTGATGAAGTCGGAAAATAGTCAAAGCACAAGTCCACATTGCAAAGAGTAGGCTTGCCTTGTCAATGTAGCTGCTTCCTATGAAAATTACATCTTGTTGCTTAACAATTGTTCAAATAAGGAAATGGTGGTCAGCTGATGAATGC
>CAJQUW010007297.1:0-73817 GCA_907163375.1 Prostheceraeus crozeri
TAATTTTCCATCAGGCTCTCGAATTTCAACGTCATTTTCTTCTGCTAAGTACCATGACTTTCACATTGTCCTAGAGAAAAACCTTGATGATGTACTGGCTCAGTTGCAACCAGATTGCTCTTGTTCATACCTTACTCATGATATACCGCCATTAGGGTGCTAACAACTGCCACAAGTCAACGGACCAGCAACGCGACCTGGAGAAAACAACTTCATGGCAAATCATCTTAATGTGTTCCATCAGCTCTCGAATTTCACGTCATTTTCTTCCGCAACATGACTTTCCGGTATCTGTCAAGAAAAACCTTGATGATTCTGGCATCAGTTGCAACCAAAGTCTGTAGTCAAAACACGCTTCTCATGATCATTCTTAGGAGCACGCCCGTTTATCTACATTCATATACCGGAGCCCGACCGATGACGAAAAAATTGGACGCTCGAATGACACCCGTAGTCCTGAATTCATGCACTCACGCACTCTACTCCGGTTATGTCTTTAATTCTTGCCTTGGGCACCTGATTTCAGACTAGTCGGGCGTGTTCAGACGCACAAATGTATACTTCAGTGTGCTCTCGGCGTATGAATTTTTAGACATCGGATGCGATCAGTCTCATGTGAGATTCTGACCTCGAGCGGAGTTGACTGTGTACTTGTGCGTGCTCGGGTCGCATGAATCTGAGACTCGCGGCGGGCTTACCTCGTGCTTGTGAATCTAGGCCTTCGGGCATTGATTAGTGTGATCAAACATAGAAAAAGTTATGGGAAAGGTGAAGGACAGAAACATAACATCAATCCATTTCGATATTACAAAATCCGAATCGCTAGCTCTGCTCTCATGCACGGTCATCCCACACAATTTCATTCTGTATTCACTCAAATATTTAAAGCAATGCGGAATATCTCTACAAAGGAAGGAACTTCTATGAGTAGTTGTCACTACATATCAATGTACAGTGTATATTCACATTGGAAGTCTGTGGATTACTCACCTGATCCAAACCTCTTGATCATCTTTTTCATTGCTCATTTCAATTCGAAATCTCAGAATTCCAAGTGCTACATGTAGCCACTTTTGTCAGGGAGTTGTGTGGGTAAGCTTAGTTGTGATGTGAGGCAGGATTCGTCAAAGTTTTTGCCCACGTACCGCTGTTGTGACTGCCATTTTCAGATGCAGATCACAATTGAAATGATGCTGTGAGCATAGATCTAATCATTCTACTTGAACCAAAGTACTTTATCTCGGAGAAGTGGTTCTCAAGCTAGAGTTATCCTTTGCTCTTGTGTTTTTGAAACGCTAACGGAGAATGATACTGAGGTTTTGGGCAACTCCGTATTGATTGAGGAGAGTAGGCCTTCTGAATAAAGTTTTTGGCTGACAACGTGAAGATATGATCGAACACTATTTTTTGTAATTAAATGGTGAAAATGTGTGATGATTGCGTGAAACTTTTCATCCGGCCAGATTTGTCGGTTAACGCTTGTGTTTTGATACTTTGGAGATAAAATTCTGAATGTATGGGGTAAGTCTTGGTTTCAATTGAGGACAAATTCGCAAAGTCTTCGCGTTGTTGCATGTAAAGTTGTTCTTAAGAATTATAGTTTGATGTTAAAATTGGTGAAAACGTGTGATGATAGCATGCAGTGCACGTCAGGCATTGAGTTGCGCGGTATGTTGTCTTTTTGATGTGCTTCTGCATGAATTGATAATGAGTTGGGTGTAGTTGAGTGTGTAAGTACTATCAGCGTTTGGTGGACTGACAGTGTAAAGAAATGTGTGGGGGGAAGAAAAAATACAATTTTTGCAGAATTGGTGAAGGCGTGCGTTGATTGCGCGAGGTGGGCCTTCCCATGCTGGCTGATGCCAGTTTGGTTCGAATTGATGGCAGCATTGACAAGGTTTTCGGTGGTCGTTGCACTGCCATTTTCAGATGCAGGATGCCGCAACTGAAACTGGTAACCCGGAGGTGCATCTATCCGAGGAAGGCGAGTACTTATCACTTTGAGAATTATTTCTTGATCCCAGAGTCGCCCGTTGACTATCGTGTTTTTTAAAGTGATCTTATGTGAATGACACTGAGAAGATGTGGGGGCAAGTTTGGTGTTGAATTGAGGCAGCATTGACAAGGCCTTTTGGGTGTCGATGCGCTGCGCTTTTCAGATACAGGATCCACAACGTGAAACTGTAGCCGGAAATTGCATCCATCCGACCATAGTACTTTTACGCGTAAGAACCAACTTTTTCGCCTGACAAGAGTTCCCGTTTTCCTCGGGTGTGCTGTAAAGTGATATTCTTTTTTGCAAAATTGGTGAAAACATGTATTTTTATTGCGTTGAAATGTTTCTCAGGGACTGAGATTTGTCCGTTGGGTGTGGCTTGTTGCTGTTTGAAGAGCGATTCTAGTGTATGACACTAAGAAGGGATGCGCCATACATTTTAAAGCGAAATTATCTATAATTTGAATGCTTTGGGTATCGATGCAGGATGTTATTGCAGTGAACTGATTTTTATTATGCAGTGGCTATTACACGCAGGTATTGGATGAAGCCGGTACAAAAGTTTGTCCATATCTAGTCAAAACGCCTCATGTTTACTAGGCTACAATGCATGGGCTGCAGATGCATTCAATATGATCAAAAAAAATTGCATCTGAAGTGTGTCTTGACTCGTTGCTATGTCGTATTGCTTAGCCTTGCTTGGTGTTATCCTCGTCTTCGATGGTTTCTGAGATACTTAGTGATTTGCTTAAGTGAAGCAAACTTATTTCCCTGCCGTGATTCGGAAACTCTTAATGTAACAAAGTTTAATTTAGTGCTTTATTTATGTAGATACTTTCCATATCCTGCTTATCTATTAAGTAATCAGTCTTGCTGGCTCAATTCGGTGTAACAGCCGCCAGATTAAAATTGTTCCAGCTCTAGCCAGTGTAATAGCCATTACCTATTAATTTTGTCCTAAAAGTCAGCGACGGACGATAAAATCGATTTCTCTCCATTAACGTGACATGATTATGTACGCTCGCTCCACTTACGAGGTCGTACATGAATTATTTAACGCAAAGTAAATACCCTCTTTTATGATGTTTTCTGGATGTTTGTGTACTTTCGCCACTACATGCATTTCTCCTTGTAGATATAGGTTGTGAATTGAGCTCGACCTTATTTCAATTGTTGTCGATACATTATGTAACGAAATGCTATATTTACTAATAAAATGCCGAACGTCGAAACGATCTCCACGATGTCATAAATGATACCGCAATTTGTTCAAAATCGATTATAACGATGCTGTGGGTGTATTTTTTGCTTGCGATTAACACCAGCTCAGGTCGTTCCTAAGACATATTAAGTTCACCAAACTATATTTATATCATCAATTTCGTTAAGTCTGAAGTACAATTTTACCATTCAACTTGTTTATTATATTGGAGCACGTGTCATTTCAGATAAATATTTTGCAGCTGACTAAAATTAAACTTCGCTGATTATTGTTACCATAGTGACGCTTGCAAATGTAGCAGCAGTGAATTGCGGCGGACTAAAACAATTAATATCTTAGATAGGGATTCTCCATGTAAAACAAGAATTTTTGGCTGATGACTATGCGCGAAATATAAAAGTGTCCAAAGAGATACATATCAAGATAAAATACTCATGTCTTAATCTGTATTTGAGCAAAAATCTGGACCTCTACCCTCTATTTGCACGGTTCAGCCCTTATTGTCGACTTAGCACCCCCACTAAGAATGCTTTCGAAGTCATATGTAATTAAGTGAACAGGAAAATCAAAAAATAATACAATCAACCTGACATGTTTCGACTGGCCTTGTCAAAGGTTACCCAGCAAGTGACAATTTGCAATCAAACAGCTACACTACAATTCTGATGACAGATCAATCAACAGATCAGCCTCGGTCTGATCAATCACACGACTACCAGGGCAAGCAAAGATTGATCACGTGATCTTTTTGCTTACACAGATCTGGACAGTCACGTTTAATATACAGTGCTTCAAGAATGCGTAAATTGCAATGTTCATAATGACCCTTTGAGCAAGTTTCAGATAGTGTGCCGTGCCTACAACGATTGCAATTTACGCATTCTTGAAGCACTGTATATTAAACGTGACTGTCCAGCAAAAAGTCTGTGTAGGCAAAAAGATCACGTGATCAATCTTTGCTTGCCCTGGTAATCGTGTGATTGATCAGACCGAGGCTGATCTGTTGATTGATCTGTCATCAGAATTGTAGTGTAACTGTTTGATTGCAAATTGTCACTTGCTGGGTAACCTTTGACAAGGCCAGTCGAAACATGCCAGGTTGATTGTATTATTTTTTGATTTTCCTGTTCACTTAATTACATATGACTTCGAAAGCATTCTGTGCACTCTTCCTCTACAAAATTGTATCGATTGCACATACAGAGTTTTCAGATTCTAATGACCTATTATTAATTTCTATTTTTAATGCAACTATGTCCATTAGGAAACTCGTCAACTTGTAAAACGGATCTTCAGCCTAAACATATTGATAATTATTGCATATCCACCTCTATGCTGAACTCACGTAAACTTTATCTTAACTTGATTAAAAGGGAGATGTTCGAGTTATTCACGTTTACTTGCAGGAATACACTTAACGCTAAATAAAATGTTGCGTAAAATAAACGTAGATCAGGTGTGAGATAAAATAAGAAAAATAAATATTTTTCGTTTTTAGTCAATATTCTCCTGATTCTCGAGGTTAAAAGCTAAAAGTAGACAGACAGCAATAAAATGGCAAAATAACAATAATATGTAAGACGTTTTGTATAGCGCCATACGCTTGTTCTGTATGGCGATGAACCCACGTAGCGAGATTCTACACCAAGCAAAACAATCGTACATGCTCAAGAATCGCCACAAAGTCAATCATCTGTTGTATATGGATGTTTTGAAGCTATATGGAAGGTCCGAAAGCGACATCAGCTCGCTCATTAACACAGTCCGAATATTCAGTGACGATATGAAGATGAAGTTCGGAACAGAGAAGTGCGCCAGACTGATAATTATGCGTGGGAAGATAGTTCGAAACGACAGATTCGAATTCGGCGAAATCCACATACCGGATGTCAGCGACGAGGGCTACAAGTATCTGGGCATACCTCAGCAACAAGTTGATTTGGATGACAGAGCAAAAAGAAATGCACAATCGCAATATAAGAAGAGCCTGAAAAAGATGATGAAATCAAAGCTCTATGGACTGAGCAAGATTTAAGCCATGAATGCGTACGCTGTGCCAGTAAAACTATACAGGAAGACAGCGAATGTTTAGACGGTGGAGATCTAATCGACCAGTGTTCAATAAGTCACGTGGTTACAATCTGCAACGAAGAAAAGGTTATTTAAATACTACGTATAAACAATTAAGCAATAGGTAATGTTAGTTAAATATCTTTAAGAAATAAGAGCTACCATTATAACCTAATGTTCGGTTAAGCAATGGGTTGCTACCAAAATTTTTTATAGATTCAACAATACTAATCTTAAAGTCCGAGTTTTCACGGTAAATGATTTTAAAGCAATCATTGTAGTTACGAAAACAGAGATTGCTGAATAGAACAATGTAACTATTGTTTTCGTAACTGCAATGAATGCTTTAAAATCATTTACCGTGGAAACTCGGACTTTAAGATTAGTATTGTTGAATCTATAAAAAATTTTGGTAGCAACCCATTGCTTAACCGAACATTAGGTTATAATGGTAGCTCTTATTTCTTAAAGATATTTAACTAACATTACCTATTGCTTAATTGTTTATACGTAGTGTTTAAATAACCTTTTCTTCGTTGCAAATTGTAACCACGTGACTTATTGAACACTTATACCGGAAGAGTAATAAGATGGACCAAGCAAGAACTTACTGAATTAAATAGAAAAATCCGTAAGATCATGAACACGGACGTTGCCTACACCCAAGAGCAGACGTCGATCGCCTCTATCTACCGCGGGACCGGAGAGGTAGAGACTTGTAATACATCGCAGAAACAATTGAGGGAGAAGACTGAACCCTTTTAGACTGCGTACATAAAGTCAACGACGATTCCCATCTGGCGGTGGTGAAATATGTTGGTCTGTTACTCTGTAAAAGACGAAATCAGAGACCATTGATGACTGGAGAAAGAAAACGACCAAGGATAAGATAACAAGGTGGAGCGAGAAGTCGCTTCATGGTCAGTACAACAGACAAATGAAGGAAATAACATCAACAGCAGTTTGCTATGAATGGATGAAGAAAGTGAATTTGAAAATGGAAACTGAGGCGTCAATAACTTCAGCCCAAGATCGAGCCGCTTAAGATATAAGTTGCTACTTAAGTTATTTCAGTTCGACTCGAGATATCTGTTTATATAGTATACAGCAAGACCGGGACCGGTTAATTTTTTGTAACCGGTTAAAATCGGTTAAATGAGGATTCCCGGTTTTATTTAGTTGTCAGGGTTTACCGACAATTTTCATTCATTATCACAGTTATTCATTCACAATTATCGACAATATTTCATTATGCAAGATAAGTCTAATCAGACGTCGTAACCGATTTTAGCCGGCTAAGAGAAAGTTTAACCGCTTAACCGTTCCCAGTCCTGGTATATAGGAAATGACCATAGAGCTGGTTCGCGGAATTGACAGAATAATTTAGAACTGATCGACACATAAGAGCATTGAAACATTCACCAAGTGTAATAACTTAAGCGGGGCTCTAGATTCGACATTCAGCATTTCGTCATTTTTAGAATTAGGAGTTAATATACACTGTATTTGTATGTACGAGCATTTGTAATAAATGATCTTTCCTGAGAGGTAGTTCGCACATCATCACAGATGTTCATGGAAAATGTATCAAGCAAATGCCATTTTACATCAAAGGCTCTAAAGTATAGCGCATCATGTCATCACTGGCTGTTTTAATTGCCTTATTCTGATACTTTAACATCTGTTAACAACATGTGTATGGATGAAATGCAATGTTTTGCCATCCCATCTGAAAGTTATAGAATAATGATATGTTATATTTTCATCAAAAACGAGAATTAGGAAACATTCTTGACATTTGACGCACCTCCGAGGAATGATAGTTAAATGAACGTTGTGAACCGATCACACTTTCCAAGCATTCGTAAATAATCTTGAGACACTCTTAAATGTAGATGAAATTAATAAAATAGCCAGCAAATGAAAATTTACCATTTCGATGACAACATTTTCTGAACTGTTTGATATGATTTTCAAAAATACTGAGGAATCAAAATGAACTCTTACCGCATTTGCAAGTGAATTCATAACTTGCGTGAAGTATTTTGATAAGTGAGACAGAAGTATTTGTGAAAATAGAATCATGTAGAAGAGCTCAGTCTAATTATGTCAATGGGAGGACAATTAAATGTTATAACATTATCTCTGTATTTAAGATAGTTTGTCCTCTTATAATATGTCATAGATATTACGGTCCCACAGTTTTATAATCTGAATTCTAAATTATATTCATTAATCTGTGGCAAACCATGCTTGCTGATGTACTTGGTGTTTAATGTATTTTACGCCATCATAATGCAGTGATAATTGTGAATTATTCAGCGGTTCGTGTGATTAATAATTTGTGAAGCCATGGCGGCCTCCGTAGATCAGTGGTTAAGTGTTCCGCCTACCGATCTTTCGGTCCAGATGTCACGCACCGAAAGTATCATTAGAAGTCGGCAGCAAGGGCATCCGAGCAAGGGGATCATAACTCTCCAGATAACAGCCTGACTATGACAGCACCATCCAAGCCCCCACCAGTATGGGTGGGATTGGTGACATTAAACCAACATTGAATATCAAACAAATTATCTGATACCTTTGCCTAGGGAAAAATATCAACATTTAAAAATGAAAATTTGCTTGTTCATTTGGAAGTATATCCCTCCAAAATTTATGCGGAATTCATTCAGCTTTACTGTTAATACATACCATCGTATTCTTGATACTGTGACAGCTTGGAAATTGTGCAGTAAGGCAAGTAGAAGCTGCAAAAATATCTTTGAAAGTTATGATTGCAGAAAAAATGCACGCAAAGGTTTTACCAATATGAAAAGGCGCTAGGAGACAACATTTTATGTGACTTTCAGGGGTGGGCCGATGTGACAATATGTGACATTTTTTCATCGCAAAATGTAATGTTACATAATGTGTATTTTTCATTGTTGGTGTGACAAAATGTGATAAATTCACATAACCAGGAAATAATTTGACAGAAGTAGTGTTTCTACGGTAGTATGACAGTATAATGAGGTTTAAAGTCACAGAGGAGCACCAACTTCGTCTGAGTGAAATAACGACAACTTTATTCTTTGATCTTGATTTGTACTCGGAATATGTAAGATAGATATGCTTCTCCGTGCTCCAATTGGCGACTTGCACTTCCGCCAGGTAAATCGTGATTCTACAGTGCGTTCATAAAGTCACTGTGCACCTCTTCTAAACTATGATTTGCCAAACAAAACAGTCGTAATCTTAATTGTAGATATCTAACACATGCACTGAGCCACTGACTTGTTTGAGAAGCGCAATTTAGTAGCTTGTGACATTCCACATGATTTAGAAGTTGAATTGAACTTCACATCTGTCAGCAACTAACTCGCTTAGTTGCATTTCGAAGCTAAACATGGTGCTGTCAATGCGAGGGAGAAACTTCTTGGTCGAATATGTTCACCGCGCCAATGGGGAATATACTAATGAAGTGAAGGAGTTTTCAGAAAGACTTTCTGCATCTGATTTGTCTCATCGAAATGCTGATTGGACTCCAATCAGGGAGTTTAGAGAAGCTGGCTCGGTGCATGATCAATCACACTCAGATCGATCATTAATCTTAACTGATAAAAAGGTTATTCCTGAAAATGTCACTTCTGAAGCAATGACTTTATAGCCCAAACAAGTCGATGTATCGCTTATCCCAGGAAGTGGGTCCATTCACGGGGCCGCTCATCCTGCTGTAAGAAAGAACATAGGTCTATATCCTTACCGCATCTCTGGCCAACATGAAGTGAATGATGCCGATCATGACAAGCGTCTTCAGAAATGCTTTTGGTTCAAGGAAAATCTAACTGAAAACAATGTGCTCAAGTTCAAGTTCTATATTTACTCACTCGATAAGACTTTCTTTTCTAATGAAGCTTGGTTTCATCTATCAAGGCATGTCAGTAGCCAAAGTTCCCGGATATGATATAGTGAAAACCCACACGAATTTGTTAAGAAACCATTACATTCTCGTATATCAAGAATACGAATGCTTGGGCCGATATTCAAATACTATTGCAAAAATTGTTTGACAAAATTATTGCTTCGCTCGTTGACGAATTAAGTGACGATGAAAGTTTGACTGCTTATTTCCAGTAAGATGGAGCAACTGTGCATAGCACCAATTCCTCAGTTCGATATTTGAGTGGAATATTCCAAACAAGATCCCCGACTTGTTCCAGTCCGAGATCCCCGGACTTGAATGTCTTGCACGTTTACTGATGAGTAGCGGTGAAGCAGGAGGTTTACCGAAACAAGTCACAAAATCTACAGCAGTTAAGAGGAAGCAACTGACAGCAAATTGACGCTATCAGACACGAGGAAATTCGCTGGGTATTTGGGAATATGAATCGTCGAATTGATATTTGTATTCGTGAACAAGGTGGACATTTTCAACAGTTTTTGTAAGATGTAAATAGATATTTTGTGATCACGTAGAAGTCGATGGTTTTACAAGAAACTTCATTATTTATAATGCCGCGGCCATCTTTTTCCAAGCGGCAAAATACTGCGCCTGCATTGATTTACTAGGTGCACAGTGACTTTATGAACGCACCAGTTCGCTTGTTTGAAGTTCACTTGTAGGTTGATGGCCCAATTGCAACATTCATTCCATGTAGTCATACGTTTTTAAATTGTCATTTCCATATCGCAGGAGTCCTTGCGAAGTTGTAGCTCCGATAATGCACGCAATCCTAGGAATAATAGCAATTTGAGCAGAACTCAGTAATATTTCTTCACTGAAAACAGAATTACTAGTAAAGGTGCTCTTTTTGTAAGAATTCATTTTGTCTGGGAATTCATGTAGTTGAATTTATTCCGAATGCGTGCTTATTGTTTACCATCAAAATGAACTCACGACATTAAAAATAATCATAATTGCAATAAGACTACAAACGTTTAGGTGTAATTTTTCACTTAAAACAAAAATAAAGGTGTCACGGTCTTACCCATGGTCTGTTTCGCTGTTGCCACAAATCTATGGGTAACTGTTAGATATATTCAATGGCAATTTCTATGAAACTCCTTAAATAACAAGAATTAGTAATAATCAATAAATTAAAGGTTTCTCGATCTTGTCCCACTATAACGCGCTTGATATGCATTCATCGATAGGGCAGCAAAAGTCAATTTGGAAAGCTGCCAATTTCCTGCACATCATCATATGTCAAAATTTGTGCATATGTTTCCATCAGCATGTCACGAAATGTAACATTTATGTCAATGGGCATGTGACATCAACGCCCATCGATGTGTGACAAAATACGATAAATCTTGAATATCAAAATGTGACAAAATGTGTCTCAGATCCAAATGTGGCGGCCCACCCCTGGACTTTCCTAGCGCTGCATTCAAGGAAAGGTATAATCATAGAAGTTTTGACACAGGATGAAATCTTTAACACAGGAGAGGAGCTCAAACACCGATAGCTTAGGAGCCTAAATTTAAAGCACTCATAGGTGAAAATATGCATGTAACATGGCATTAGTAGATTAAAATATGCATAGAAACCTACGACTAAAATGCGTATAATTTGTATGCTGCTTGAAAAAATCTGCGTGATTGATTACTGCATGAAAAATTAGGGATGGTGTAGTTGACACCTTGTGCATAGCATGTCCATCAAAATCTGCGAGTACAATAGTATCATGGCGAATCGCAGTTTGTGGTGATATTCTTCTCTTAGAGAACGTTTTCGGTAATTCTTGTAATTTTTTGTTAATTATAAATCATTGGACATTGAAACTTCAGTTATTGTATAAACAATAAACACGTAGTTATTGCGTTAGAGCATTATTCATGCAAGTTTTAAAATTGAAATTTTAAAAAGTTTGAAATTATCTCGAAATTATTGTGAAAAAGAAAATAGCGCCATGTATTATTTTCCTCAGTCATGGCTTATATCTCAAGGTACCAGCTTATATCGGCCCATACTTCTGGTTCGAGGGAGAATGCCTGTTGGAAACAATGTCATGTGCTTGGTTTCGCGTAATAAAGAGCATTTGATTTCAGTGCTATGGATTTCTGTCCATCATTGAGTTGACTTTGATGAACACTGATGATCCAATTTCCACTAAAAAATGTTGGTAAAGTTCTGTTTTATGAATGATTGAAGGATTCATGCATTTAAATCCTTTTTGAATCATAATTCAATTTTCTTATAGGGCAGCATAGATGACTACTACATGGCAAAGTTGGCTTCAGCTCAGCCTGGTGGAGGTCCTCCTGGTCCACCCGGTTTACCAGGCCCTACCGGACAGAAGGTGAGCTTCAAATCACATTCTCTTACTGCCTTGATAAAAAGTTTTAATAACTGTATGTAATACTTGCTATTTTTACAATGCACAATGCAACTTCCTCTGTTGTTGGCTCTCTCTCGTTGTATAATGCAAAATTCTCTTGTTGTTGACTGCGTACAAAATATATACAAATCATGTAAAATCGCATATAGCCGCTTTCCATGTGAGAACAGTTCAAAATCTGTTCAATTATTAAAGTTATCTTCATCATTGAATAAGTCCTGCTTATGGCCTTGGGAGTCTCTTGGGAATCAGATGGGAATGGGATTGGTTGCAGTTATATACTGTGAAACCTGTAATAGACCGCCATGGCCATAAGTGCTCTTATTCGAGGCCATAGTGGTGCCGTGACCAGGATAGAAACTGTTTCACAAACACAACTACAGGCAGATTGCTACGGTGTAGAAGAACTCATCGCGGTCAGATGACCAAGCTTTCAAATGAAATCGAAACAATTTGTGGGAAGGTGTAGGACCTTTCGAAGGATGATTTTTTGTCTTTAACAGTCATATCGAAAAATTCTCGAACAGATGGTGCAATTGTTAGCCGTTGTATCAACGGCTAAGCATGTAAAATTACTCACCCTTTTAAAAGTTCGACTGTCATCTTCAAAAACTGTGTGATTTTGATGCGATGGGAATGAATGATGCAACTTCAAAGGATGAAAATTTGGAATACTTCACAAACCGTTACGTAGAGAAAGAGGAAACCAAAGCTATTCGAACAAGAGAACAATTCTATTCAACAGTTGCACTTTTGATTGAAAAGTGCCAGCAACACCATCAAGAGGCATCCTCCATTTTCAATAACTCAGTAAATGAGCACCCCAGTCTCGTGTTGTACCTCAAGCTCCTTCAAGTTCTCCACAAAATCCTCTTCAGCAACGTCAAAATGCTAATAGACAGTGAGGTATTTTTAAACCTGCTAATAAAGACAGTGCACACAAGAGTTTCCAACAGCTGTCAGCGTTTCCTCAGGTCACTTTTCTTCAATCGTCAGGGACTGTGTTTATTTAGCTTCTGCGACTTCAATCAAATGGTTCGGCAGCATCATCCATCAATGCAACACCTACTTTGTTCTGGGACCTCCACTACCCCAACTCGCTGATGTCAGCGGAAATAAATCAAAGAGCATGGAATTCAAGTTAGTGTGTCAATTGCTGTTATTGCGATTTGTGGCCGCTGCCGCTGTTGCGAACAGTGCAGATACTGCTAATCCAGTCGTTCAACGGCAACCATATATTACCTTGAAGACCTGAACGAAAACTTTTACTTTTTCTTGACGTTCTTATTACTTGGATTTGGACTTAAAGCAATGTCGCGAAATATGTGTGTTTCTTATACTTTACAGCCTTCCTACCATGGTGTAAAGTTTTAAAAATCTTAACCCATTTTGTTATCCTCAGATTTTTCTCTCCGTTTTTGCCTGCTTTATTCATGAATGATAGCACATCTGATTTAACTTATTTTTCGATTTTTTCTATTTATTGAAATTAATCTAAATGTATTCATATCATTGATGAAAATAGATGAAGGAATTTTGTGGCATTCGGAAAAATTGTGCAAGATTAAAATTTCTGTCACATCACACCCATTTATGCAGGAATATAAAGGGTAAGGAAAATGTAATGCCTAAAACAACTCTGCAGACTAAATTATCGTGATTCATTGTTTTATACTCGTCAATCAGTTAGTCATACCGAATCGTTAATCACACCATATGCTGTGGATGTTATTTAATAACTCAAGGTAGTAATTTGTAATTACTTCTATGACGATGTCCACCATTGAAATGAACTTCAAGCGAATTTCATACGCACGCATGCTCAAATCATACGTGGAAAGATGATTAAGTTCGTGGACATGACACGAAGGAATATTCGAGCAATGACCAATTTTTGCGTAGGTTATTCAGACATCATAAATACTTGATTCGTTTTTCTCTCTCAAGTTGAGAAATATCGCGATCATTCAATCGTAACGATTGTAATCTTGCTATGAGTTGAGATGTGGTGTGATTGCGTCATGTCAGTCAGGAAACACGTTTGAAAGGGTCGAATATTTCTCAATTCCAGAACAAGTTTTGATATTACGACCGTGGACGACCTTGTCATGCCTTCCTTTTGCCGCATTTCTGTCGAAGAAGAATCGGATATTAGTAATTTTTCTTAACTGTTTCCTATTATCAAATTAATCAATCTTTTAAATGAATATTTTGAATTCGCCATAGAACGGATGCCAGCCTAGTAGGACGACTCTGTCATAGCGAAGACTTGCTTTCTCATATCTTCATTCGAGTGCCCAATATTCTTATTACTTAAAAGAGAACAGGATATCTAAATTTGCTTCAATTTTCGCCGGGATGTCTCATTATTAAAAATATGAAAGAAAAGATTGTGATACTGATGGAGGATGTGCAATGCGCAAGAGGCATAGAAAGTGAAACTCAAGAGGAATGTCTTCTAATTTTGATAAAAAGGTTTTCATTTGATCTCAGTTATGACTCAGATAACAAACAGAACTGCGGTAGATGAGACTGGCAACCCATGAGTAATTTCATTTGATAACGGGATATCTGCCTGTGATCTGCCGTTTTCGGAAATGTTTATGATTCACGTTTTGTTTCTTAGTTTGGATGCGCAACGAGTAAAAGAAATCAGTTACAATTCGTCAGCAATCTGTGTCTTTCATATGAGCTGAACTTGAGTATGCATACTTATGACAGTTATAAATTACATGAATTATTCTGTTATAAAACACAAAACCTTTTTACACTGAATTGTTAGAACATTTGATATATTCGAAGTAGTCGTGTCTGCATTTCACCAATAAAAAACAACAAAGTTGATTTAATTTTGAATGATTAAGCCTAATTATCATCTAATTAATATTTAATCACTAGTTAAATAATGATTCGGATATCCATTGATTAAAGAGATTGACTCCTTATCGTGAATGACTGGTTGGTTTCTAATTTTATTGACAGGGTGGCTTTATTATTCCCCTTCGTCTTCGTGCCTCTGATGTTGGTTCCCCCAAATAGACTAGGTTACTTGCGCTAATATTATATACATTGAAAAGGAGTGGACGGCACCCGCAAGTGGTCGTATATGTTTTACAAAGCGATTGCAAATCGCCTCATCTTGCTTACCATTCCATGTCTAGTGTTTTATTCAATCTGAGGTACGAAGCGGTTGTAGAAAAGGTGAAGGTTGATTTGCACCTTCCACTCCACATGAATAATGACTCGACAAGTGGTCTAGAGAACAGAGATCAAATGACTTGAGACTGAAATCGGAGGTGCCTTCTTGAGAGCAAGAGTGCTCATGATAATCGATGATATCGAATCATCACGTAATCGGTAGGGGATTCCGAAAGATGATTACAGTCATCGAGGATTTGAAAATATCAAAAAATCCGGTTTCTTAGATGTTGAACTTTTCTTACTATCCTAATTGTTTGAAGAAAAATGAGAAGAATGTAGAATGTACATCTTGTTAAAACAGGGTTGGCCGGTAAAACAACCCTGGTTTTTACCACCTGGTAAAAACCGGCAAAAACCACCAGCTTTTGCCATCCTCTTATCGCCAAAACCTGGAAAAACTCTTGATGTCAGTGTCACTACATTGATTTTGCTGGGACATTGACTACTAGGAATCGTCGCTTGATAAACCATTGGTCATATTAAGTTCATAATATTCAGAATAACCTTTCAATATCAGTTCTACGCTTACACAGTTTAAACCCTATCAATGTGATGTTTCACTTACATGCTTTATTTTGTTTCACATGGAATATTTATGGCATCATCCTGTACAAAAATTTGAGGGTATGCAACGTAATCAAGAGTAATCGTGTATGATGAATGCATTCAAGACTTAAGTTTACAAACGGGTGATATCAAAATACATACTGTTTGATAGTATACTGTTTATTGATATTTAGCAAATAATAATGGTGTAATTAGAAGAAATACAGCTTTATAACAGGTTTCATGTTTCAGGTGTATTTGAATACGAAATCGGTTATCTGAAAATGACCGTTTGTTAGACCTATATCATAGAAAGAGAATTTCTCTTTTAATTGATTTCAGTAAATAGGTTTCATTATGTAAAGTGACTCAACATTGTCACACATTCAACATCATCCACATATAACATAAAAAGATCGGAAGGGAAATCTAATGCCGGATTTTAGGATCTCTGCTGTAGATCTTCCCTTGCGAAATTGAATTTTTTATCGTTTTTTTGAATTTTGACTCTTAGGAGAATTAAAGTGAAATATGGAGGTACGAAGCACGTTATACGAATTTTTGATGACAGTACGAATGTAAAAGTCAACAAACCGGATATCAAGCGAATGCTTATGACAAGACAATTTTTTTGTGCTTAAGTTGTGTTCATGCTGCATTTCTGTGAATTGACAACGGTGACCTGCTGGGATTTATCATTAAAACAGATGAATATATTAAGTAGAAATGCAACTAACAACCGTGAATATGACCATACTCGTCTGACCAAGGAGTCAAACTTAGATTTGCTGCACAATGCGTTTTGCATTCCATCGATAATAGACAAGCTGCTGTCTTATTATGAGATGACATTTGTTTTTATTCGTAATCCTTTCGTACCGTCAGTCTGGTCAGGTGAGATAATCTATAAGTATTAAGTTCGTTTCCTGTAGTGGTCGGAGATTTAAGGTTGCTCACTGAATTATATAGACTGAATAGTGGTTCATCTACTTTTATGATTACTGTGTATATTGCCTCTAGAAATCTATAGGAGACTGTGGCGTACTAAATAAAGAAGTAATAGTTATGCTACTATTCAGTGGTGTTCCGGAAGGCAGTATGCTTTTTAAAAGATCAAGAGAACAAGCAGTCAATCATAGGAAACGTCAATTTATTTGTAGATAAATGAAAGCGCGCATCTAACCGAATCCATGATCTTTATTGCTCTGGAGTACTTTTGCCGGTCTTCTCAACAGAGCATACCCGGTAGAAAGAATGGAAATGAGTGATGACAAATGAGAAGTACAACTACGTGTTAAAAATGGCGATGGCTTCACCACGGTAGATGAGTAACAAATTGGCAGATCACGTTTGCACAAGTTTGGGTTGACATAACGAGTATGCAAAGCTTGAGAAATGCTTAATAACCTGTCATTTCTAGTGTGAAAGACAATGGAAAACTTATCACGAAGATATCTACGATCGCAATTACAGTCAATGACATGAGAAGCTATGGCAGAGGAACTGCGACGACTCACCTTTGATGAGCCAATTAGGAATGTGTCTTTGTTTTTTAACATGTAGTTATACTTCTCATTTGTCATCACTCATTTGCATTTTTCTACCGGTTGTTCTGTTGAGAAGACCTACGAAAGGCCTCCAGAGCAATACAGATCATGAATTCGGCTAGATGCGTGTTTCATTTTTCTACAAATTGTCAAATGGACGTAAATGTTTCAATTACCGAAAGCGCTTTTTGTCAATTTATTTATAAAAAATAGTTGCCTGATGCGTTTATCAGTTTGATTCTGTAGCATGATCTCATTGGTTTATCACTCAAAACTTTCAGCTTGATTAATTACTATAATTATTTCATTCAAGTTAATTGGAAAAGTTGATCGGAATTTCATATCCAATTCCTTTTCATACATAAAAAATCAATGCCTCTTCGTATAGTCTTATCAGATCTTTCATATGTATGGTTGGCAGAGAATATTGAATATTGTATTGAGCATTACGTTATGTATATTAAATGTACTTTCCTTACATGCTCCTCACACCCAGGTATTAGAATTCATGCACATGCGCCATTACTGTATACAATTGATTGAATGACTGATGTTGACTAGTATTCGAGTTTCCAGATAGTCACGATATCTACATCAGTTAAACAAAAATGAAATAATGACATGTTGTTGATTCTACAGTACATTACTTGTGAAGTCATATTCCATGTTGCCGTGCGTGTGGAGTAACTGCGTGTTGTTCTTACAGTATGACTAAAAATGCTTTACATACGTATGAAATTACGTCATGTTTATATGTGCATGCATGATCATATGATCATAGGTATGAATTATAATGTATGTTTCATGCTATGATAATATGTATGATTCATGCGTATGAATTCGCGTCACGCTAATGTGACGATTCATGTTCATGATCATACTTATGAATCATACTATTTGATCATGGCTATGATCATGCAGTTTGAGTAAAGATGGTTTATGCGTATGAAATTACGTCATGTTCATATGTATGATCATATCTATTGATCATGCTGTATGTTTCACACTATTATAAAATGTATGATTCATACGTATGAATTCGCGTCACGCTAGCTTGACGATTCATATGTCTGATCATACCCCGTTTATTCGTAGTGTGATAACCTGACTGATAATTTTTTAACACCAAAGATTCAAAGATTAGCTTTTATTTACCCAAATAGTGGTTATGTATAAAGCTATTCTTTCTAACATACATCTTCATAATTTCATTCACAGTAATTTGCAAAAACACGTGCGTGTGGCAATGAGTATCTGATTTGGTTATAAAGGAAAAAGAATATAAAACATAGACTCTAACGGATAGGCTATGTTAATAATTAACACTTTTATATCTTTGCTAAGTATCTTTCGTCTGATCATTCAAACATCTTCACTTGTGGCTGGTGCTTCTTCAGGCGCCTGTTGTTCGCCTGAATGATCAGGCAAAATGCACATAGCGAACATTGTCTTTGGATTTTGGGAATTTGGAAATTACAAAGAAAAATGAATGAAAAAGTCAAAGTATATCAATTTTGTCGTTTAGGCGAACTGTTGCTGATCGATGCGATATCATCAATCAATCTGCGATATTGTTTTTAGCTCTCAGATTCTGGTAATACACGGCCAGTTTTGTAGCTTTCAAAAAAATTTCTTTTGTGGCGATTAGCTGACGATGTTTAGACAGTTGTTATAAGACTTAATTGCGAAGATTTCGATTGCGAAGTTAGTAATGCGAGCTGTATTTTTTTCATTTTCTGCCAAAATTTCATGCTCTGCTACATCAATGAGAATTTTGATTTTTAAAGGTAATTGTAGCCGATTTCTAATAAAAGTGGCTCCTTCTTTGAAGTACATATTGTTATATGAATGGCATAAAAATGACAACGGATGAGACTTTATTAATTACAAGATGATGCTGTTGATAGGACGTAATTTTAGAATAAGATTATATAAGTCAAAACTTTTTTTTAGTACTTCACATGAACCTTTCAATACAGACTCTTGAATTGAGAATCAAACTTGTAATTGAAAAATGCCACAAGTCGTGTCGAAGTCATTTATAAGGCAAAGTCACAAAAAAAGAAAAATTCACACCAAGATCTTTCGACCTGGTCTCATCGAGGTGTACCCAGGTAATGAAGCAGATGGCAAGCAAACAAGTCGATATCCCAAGAAGTGCTGTTCACTAATGCTGGTCTCTTTTGCTGCCATGGTGAACATCACTCCTTGTGATATCGACTTGTTTGCTGTCCATTTGCTTCATTACCTGGGTACACATCGATGAGACCACGTCGAAAGATGTCGATGTGACCTTCTTTTTTTGTGGCAATGCCTTATAAATGACTTCGGCACGACTTGTGACTATTTTCATTTACAAGATTGCTTTCAATAAATTCAATAAAGGAAAAGCAAGTTTCTTCGGAAACTAAAAAATAACAATTTGATGCGACGTTTCACCGCGCATGCTTGGTCTCGCATGCATGTGCGTCTTTCTCTCATTTGTGATTCTCCAGTCATGCACGGCAGAACGTCGTATCGAGCTAGTATTGTGTCAGTATCAGAGGAAACATGGTTTTGAAACCATAAGCGTGAAGTCTTCTAACTGCATTTTCGTCATATGAACCTTGTCAAAATCAGAAGTCCTATCAAAACCTGATGTCGGAGTGGAGTCCTTTAATATTTAAGGACTTCGAAAACATGAGTTGGAATCGACTGTATGGACAGCTCTACCAGCAACTTACCGATAAAACGGTGTCCGACTGCACAAGCATTCATTACATAACCACATGTTTGCAGCTATTGAGTGCTTTCGTTTATCACGTTAAGGCATTCCATTTTACCTTATGAAGAATGATTTTTCGCTCATTTTAATCGATGAAAAGCGAAATTCAATCTAAGTCTAAAACACCGATGAATCTAGCACTGTCAACCGTAAATACCTGTAAATGCTTAAGAAATATTTGCTATATAGGATGTGGAAAGGTGTTGTGTTTGTACTTTCGCCGCACAGACAGCTATTGAGCATGTCAGGAATTGGTGTCGGTTAGTTTTTAGACAAATTGTCTGCAACCTGTCTGTACTATTCTCATAAGCTGACTTTATTGGTTAGGTGCATTCTCAGTATGTGTCACAAAAATGGACAGCATGGATACTAAATCGGTCTCTTCAGAAAAAGATGCTTTTTATTTAGTGAGTAATTCTGAGTTATTTCAAATAAAAGATATTTTACATAAAAATATTCATCACGGTTAAGTGAATGATGATCTTCACAACTTAGTCAAAGCATTTTAATGTCTCATGCGTTTTAATGTGTTGCAGATATTATGGCAATCCGAATATGATCAGGTTCATGAATCATGCTGTGACATTAGAAATAACAATTCATTACCCTACTTTGCATAAAAATCACTTCAATGCATCCATGCAGAAGTTTGTGAACTCGTTTACTTGAAATCTTAGAAACAGTGCGAACTCATCGTGGTCGAATTATATGTACTTGCTTGCATTGCTTTTGGAAATTAATCTATGTGGATGAGCTGCATGAGAATTAGTTCCATAGGTGAGATGAGAGCTAATTTCGAAACATCCTATAGTTCTATAAGAAGTAGAATTCAAGGAAGTCGTCTCCATGACACAGTGGCTGGACGCTTGACCTTCGATCGAACCTCATGAGAATGTCATTCGAAGTCGTCATGGAAGGTATCAGGACTAAAAGTATCACTAACGCTCCGAAAAGTCAATGCTCCTCAAAAGCTCCATGTCAATGTCGCTCACATTCTTGTCGGGAGTAGTGACGTTGGGGAGACATTCAAATAAAGAAGAACTGTAATTTAAGTTATTGCTTGATGTTTCTGCGTTCAGTTGGATGATGGTGCTGCTGTTGTTGTTGTCGAATGCCTACGGTCGTAGCCTCATCCGCCTCCACCATTTCCAATGCGCCAACGCTTCCTGAGGTCTGGAACAAAGAATCGACACATCACTAACAACATGCACACCCCAAACTGACCCTTATGCCTTCCCCCGCCACACATTCCATAATGTTTTCCACTTCCACACACCTCCTACACATCCCCGACCATTCCAACCCGATCCTGTTCAGGTAGCCCCCAGCTCCAGGGAGTGACCAGTCCTTAACCGGGCCTCCACAGCACGATTGATATCGCCTCCACACACGGACCGGCATCGATCGTGCTCCCATTCTCTGACCCGCTCCCGCCGCTACCAACAACGCTTGAACGTCGCCACCGAGCAAGGCGCCTCCCCCTGGTCAAACCTCACGGCCCCCTAAGCCGCTTCACCCGCCCACTCGTTCCTCACCAGCCCATAGTGCCCCGGGACCTACACAAACCACAGGCGTTTCCCTCACCACTCCAACTTCTTCCCGATTTCGCTGGCTATGTCGAGCCCCTCGTCCAGCTAGCTACTTCCAGCTCCGTAGAGAGCCATAAGCGCCGACTGGCTATCAGAGGCCACCTCCCGAACCAGTCCACTCCTCTCGGTGCTCCCACAACCACTCCAATCCCAGGACAGGCGACCTCACCTCTGCCTGAAAGGAGGACGCCACACCCCGGCAGCACACAACCTGACGTCCACCTTATCAAGCGAAGCTGGGTCCCAAAGGGGAATCACCGCCGCCGCCCCGCCTTTTCCCCAAACCCTCCTCCACGGACACATCCGTGTAAACCGTAGGGTCCACACCGCCCATCCTTCGCAACCTCTCCAATGCCTTCTTCCCCGACCGCATCCCTCTCTCTCCACTGAGGAAATCCACGGTGTCCGCAATAAATCGGCCTAATGTACTCGTGTTCTTCATTTTTTCCCTCTTGAAACATGAATTTCCGCTGCGAACCCCGTTACCACATTCTCATCCCTGAATACGTAAATAGGTTGCAATACCTTTATTTTGCAATGACCTATCTCAATCTTAAGCAATATGGGGAAGCAAAGAAATTGGCCTGAATCTACTCAACATGTTAATGAAATTTTATTCTCGACTTCGATTACTTTGTCGTCGTTTCATATCATTCATAATCAGTTTTGGTATTGTTTTGAGGCAAAGATCTTGCTTCAAGTGTGTGACTGTTCGTTTCCTTTTCTCACATGTTGACTGCTGACGATTCCTCAAGAATCGTGTTAGCTGACCACAAGTAATACGTGGTTGATAGAGTTTACGACAGTACTTAAGTATTGCGACATCAACCTGAGGAATTCAAAATCTTCTCATTTGATGTTCAGCTGTTTCAACTCGATCCAATCACGAAATGCCTATGGCTCGGTCACGAACACACTTGAGCGCCGCACCAGCTACAAAGTTTACTATTTCTGTTATGTAAACCTGCAGAAACAAAAGTATTGAACAGCTACTTAATAAGAAAACTATAAAATGTGATTTCAAAATTTCCCGATTGCTATTTGAAATGATGAACTCAAATTAACTTACAGCAATTTTGAGCAACTTGAGTCAAAAGTGCTACATACAGTGACATGTTCACTGGTCATTTGTCATAATTAGACAAGTATTTATCTGACATCGCCTTTTCAGAGCCTTGTAGCAAGAAGGCGTGGGCAGATCCAGTCATTTATTATCATTCAATGAGTCAATGCACTGTTCCAGGTTCAATAGATATCAAAGGAGAGTGAATTTTGTCACGAGCTTCTTGAAGGTGGTCTGAAGCCGCACAATTTAAGCGCAAAAAATAGTTATTAAATTGAAAATGCCATGTTAACAACTTTCATATTCTAATATTTCCTAGAGTATTTTTAGAAACAAACCATTTTAGTATTAATTTTGATTATGATGTGTTGCAGAAATAATATTTATGGAATTTAATTCAACTAAGATTCAAAATTTAAATAGGATTTTCAACTCCGAAGTCTAATTGTATTTTGTTTTAAAGCGGGTTGCGAATCATCATGGAGCATGTTATTTATGTTATCACTCTATGGAGCGCGCTAAGATCGTGAAACTTTAGTATTTTTTTAATTCTTTGTTAGTGTACGACAACACAGTCATGTTTTCATAATACGATTGAGTTTATGTGGCTTTTAAAAATGTATAGAAACGCGAACAATGTCAGTGGCTGATGATGGATACAAAGGACTGAAATGTTGTCATTCTCCGTGATATTGAGCTTTTCATTGGCCTCCTGCGACCAAAGTTTAAGGTCTAATGAAACTTTTCATCTCATTTATGGCACTATTTACTAACTTAATTAATTGAAGCTGGGACATTCCCATAACGACGTCTAAATGTTTCATAATTTTAATAAACTTATAGTTAATAAGACTTAAGGTTTGCCCTTAAGAGGATAATATAATACAAATTAAATAATAATAATTTATATAATAATATTTATACAATTTATATATTGTATATAATATATAATATTATATATTGTATATAATATATAATATTATATATTATATATATTATTATATATAATATTATATAATTTATATATATAATTTGTATAATTAATAAAATAATAATAATAGGATAATATAAATATAATTTATTCATCATTGAAAGTTTTCATAGCAGATTTAGAAGGATGCACCGGACAGAAACTTCTAAGGATAATTGGATGTGTGATCTTCGTATTTGGGAATACCTAAGTAATTTGATTCAAAATTGCATTTGGTCTGACCATTATTTTGCAGTGGGAAAGATTCTCACCTTACCACCTCAGTCTTTACTTTAAGAATCTTCAATTGACAGTTTTAATTCTATGCAGCATGTAATCTATGCCTTCCTGAAAAAGTTTTCAAATGATCAATCTTCATGCCATTTTCTACTGAAAGATAGTACTGACACAGTTATTTCACATTCTCCACTAATTGCACAGAATATCCCGTAGTTGCAGTGAATATAAAAACAACTTTTCAGATTGCATTCGAAGTTCAAATGCGTGTATCGTGGTTATCAATTCTTGATTTAAGTAAAGCCTTGGTCATAGAAGTTTGCTAGACGTCTTTTGACATCAATCAATATACTTTTCAGGGAGAACCCGGTCGTTTGGGATACAAAGGTGACAAAGGAGATAAAGGAACGAAAGGTTCTCGTGGCAAGAAAGGAAAGCGTGGAGAGAAAGGTCCGAGAGGTCCGTATGGTGCACGTGGCTACAGCGGATTACCCGGAGCCAAAGGTATTCGAGGTATCAGGGGAGAGAGGGTAAGTTTCTGCATTGCAAAACTGTTTTTATTTCATAATGAGCTGAAAAGACTTCCAATAGAATTTCACGGACATACCGGCACATGGCGCATGTGATTTGAAATATGTAACATTACACATGTACATGTACATGCTTGTATATGGTATACATTCTGCATTTCCTTTTTAGTATTGATTCTCAGACATCATAATGACTCCATTGGCACAAAAGTAACTATTTATAGTGAAAGTGGTATTGATCTAAGATATTTCAAAATACAGTGTGTGTAAATTTTCAATATTGCAACGATGAAGCATAATTTCAGGGGCCAGAAGGGCCCTTGGGACCACGAGGCGTCGCCGGAAAACGTGGTCGTAAGGGTGAAGCAGGCAGATCTGTAAGTTTTGTTCTGTTACAAGATATGCAAGTTATTACATACTTTTAAGTGTATTAAGTAGTAGCATGCTAAGCATGAATTATTTGCTGGAGCTTTTCAATTGGATTGCATTTTGCGGATGACCTTAACATGAAAAAGCCATAGAGTAGGAATAGCTATATGGGTATAACAAGTTTTTTTCTTTCCTCTTTCGCTGCTATGCGTTTGATTATCAAATGTCATTCTTGTTTTGACATGGATTTGTGCTTATATTTTACAATTTTTATTGGCATCAAACAATGCTGAATTTGGACAAGTTAGAATCTCATGAAAATTTGTATTTTATGTAGGTATATATAAAATTCGGTTAAGGTGCAGAATCGGGTATAAACTCCAGCAGCTTTCCATCATCAGATCTATTATTTTAAATACTGTGTCTCACGTCTCCCTCGGTCTATTTTTTCCTTCACTTGATCATTCTACCATGCCAGGTGGAACACCACGTTCATAAGCATCAATCGTTGAAGCCGATTCCATTCTGACGGCTAACGACACCTTGACCGAAGACTGGAGACTGGTATCCATATCCTAAGTAATTCCAGTCGACTTAGCTTGCTCACAATGGCTTTGAAACTGACAGTTAATACATAGTCAAGTGACCTATACATTTGAAAAACGTCTGGTTTTCACCTTGTATCCCGTTATCTAGTAAATGTTTTCAATTTATTGTTTTGTTTGTTTGTAAAGCGTGTTTGGATCTACTTATGGCATATATGTTCTTCCTGCAACGGTATCATATGGAGCTTATTACCCGATTATTCACCTTTGCCTAAAATACTTTTGTAAATCTCCCCTGATTTAATTATTGCAAAATTAGAAGCATGTTCGGATCTTCTATGCGTCAAGCGTTGTGGACTCCAGTGGCTGTATCAATGGCAAAAATGGTTAATTGTTCTGTGCAATTGAAGAAGCGGCTGCAGCGCGAAACATCTGTCCGTCTGAAGTTGAAAACACCCCAGCTTTAGCTAATTTGATACTTTCCGCATCTGTGTGTTGCACTGTTCATGTATTGTCTTGATGAGAATGAGCGAAAGCCCTCGGCAACTCGTGCTTTGAATCGTATGATTATTGCAACCTAGCATGATGAATCGGCACATTTATATTGTTTATATAATAACTTAGACACTGGAATTCATGCCAGAATAGGCAGCATTCGCTAAAAAACTGTTCATTCGCTAAAAATCATCATAGTTATTGCGCCTAAATAGTATTACCTTGTAATAAAATATAGGAAGCATAAGAACATGAAGAAAAGTAATGAAGATTCAACAAAACCTCAAATTTGTTAAATTTCAAAACCAGGAAATAGCTGCATTAAGTAACTGTTTGTTAAACAATTCTTCATATTGGAACTGAGAAGAAAACCTTGAGAGTGTTTCAAATATGAAAGAGAAATCACTTAGTTTCCTTCTAGATTCTTCAGTTAATTTCGCAGTTTAAAAATGAAGTAGAACAAAATCATGTACGAGGTCGGCCTTTCCTGTGTCACAGACTGTTAAGGCTAACAAACTCACGGAAAGTTAATTGCTCTTCGTAAATGCCATAAACCGCGATTAGATCGCTTGTAACTAATATAAGCATTGACTGAACACATTCAAGAAAAATCGTTCAGATTATGTCGTGATAATCAATGATGTACAAATATGTGATTTCAGATAGCTTATCTTCTCGTTTTGAAAGATGCCATCATGCAGAATGCGTCTGGATTATGTCTTAATTAGTTTTCATGTGTGTGGTTCTAGACGTCAAAAGAAATTGTGCAAATTACAAAGCCAGAAAACTGGAGGACCTGCCGTTATACATTAGTTAAAACATACTAAGTTATTTTACTAGTATTCCAGAAGCTGCTTTCTGAATAATGTTTCATGCTTCAGTGATAATCTGTATAAGATTCTATAAAGATGTAAGTTTGAAGTGGTGGTTTTGAATATTGAAGTATGAACCTCTTCAATTCATCAAGATGAAAGCAATTTTAAGCTTGAAGAAGAATTCCCCTCTTAAAAAATTCCTTAAAGCAGAGTCAGTCAATGAATATATTTGAAAAGACTATTATGAGACGCATATTGCCTCATTTGATGGAGCGATCATTTCCAACTATTTCCGGTTTTAGCGGTTATTAGATTGACATGTTAACCAAAGCACTTTAACCACTCAAATCCATGCCTTTATCATTAAGTGCATATTTATGTGTGGGTAATTGTAATGCTTTTACCCTTAAATGTTATTGTGCATGATGAAAGTATTGGTAAGAATTGGCTTTTATTTCATGCGGCATGAGAATATAATCATGCTTAAGGAAATGCATCCAAAGTGGTCGAGTTCATTAGACACGTAGTATTGAGATTGACACTTATTGGAGCAGAAGGTCATCAGTGAACTAGGAATTCAGCTGCAAAAATCAACTGTCAATGCCTTGAGACGTTTTGATTACGAATTTTCAATGCTGCAACCAATGAGTATGAATCACAAATTCACAAGCAGACAAGTGACATCAGCGATCAACAACACCAGAAATATCCGTCAGAACCGATAAATGTCATTACTACAGGTTATACGTATGTTCAGATGACCACTTATTTTCTGCTGAGTTGCCTCGTATGTGTTCTTTGATTCTTTTATCTAATCTGAGCTCTGTTTGTCCCAAGCATTGAGTATCCGAATAAACCCTACATTTTGAATTATATAGAAAGCATAATTGGTGTTTCTGAAAGTCTGAGGCGTTTCGTTCAAAATGTATTGGAAATGTTAGGGCGTGCAAGTACCAATTGCGCGTTGCAAGTCAATCACATGAGCAAACGACCGAGATTTTCTGACCGAAATGTCTATTGAAATAGCAGTCATGTTGAAAGAAGAAAGTTGAAGACCACCCGTTAGATCGACCAAGTTCATACGTAATTTACTTCACATATTCACGAACACTTTTAGCCTTATTTCAAATCGAATTAAAATGAAGCATTAAGACAATCATATTAATCAGCTACTTATTTAAAATGCCAGTCTTTATCGATCTATTGCTAAGAGGAAGTTAGTATTGATCGTATAGCTACTTTCTACCAGTAATGTAAGAGAGAAAGGGGGAGTTAAAAATTTCGTTCACGAATTTATTTTGCATCAATAATGATAATTATTTTGATGCTTTGCAATTGTAGAGAATGTAAATGTACAAAACATTCTGATATGCATTTAGGAGGAAGATCATGCAATCAACAAAATGCTGCAATCAACAGGATAAAGGATTTACTTTTCAGATATTTTCTGATCTCCCATGATCCATCTCAGATGAGTAGAACGAGGTAAAAGTGCGTTTAAGTTCATCACATTTTTGCTTTCTGTTTAGTTTCTCAAGTAATTTTCGAATTTTGCAATTATATTGTTGATTGATGCTTGCTACTCTTCCTACGAAGGCGTACCGAACAGAAACTGACATACCAAGCATTGTCACTCATCAGACAAAAGAAACAGAAAATTCGTTGGTTTCAAGGCTTCGCACTTGCAAAACTAAAGTAATAATATCAAAGTAAAATTTAGTAATAAGCAAGGTTCGGAAAAATGCTTTTTGAATAATTTTCTTTAAATATTCTTGAAGCTTCGGGCTATTTTAAATATTTTTATTTTCCTTTACATTTTTTAAACATGTCTAATGCTTGTGGATTCAAATACATTTAGGCTTGCTCGAACACTTTGCATTTCGTCAAAGCCCTTCATTTAATCCTATGTTTAAAGAAAATTATTGAAAATTGGGATGTATCGGCAGTCACGATATTCAAAGACTATGTACATTTTCCACTGTCTTTGACCATACCATATCAAAAAAATGAAATTTCTAAGGTTCCGTCTAAAAAGTTTCTTGAAGAAAGGCAAATCTTGCACTTCCGCTACCACCCACCCTGTCATTGCCCGATGGGGACGTGGGTAGACGCCGCACCTTTTTACGCCGAAAATTGGGACTCCTTGCTAATTATAATTGATTCATCTGACTCTGAGGATGCAGCATCAATCAGACAATGTAAGGTGATCATCTGTGACACGGACTTAAGATCAGAACTAACATATATCGCAGCCAACCTGCACTTTCTGCCTGACCTGATAAAATCACTGGAGACCCAATGATTGAGTCTGATTGACGCTTTCTCAGCCGTCACCGATGCAGAGAATGCCGTCAAAAAATTGCCCGGGATCAAGGGTGAGGTGATGAAAGAGATATTTGGCAAATTCAATCAAAAATCCGGATATTCAAGTTCTGCACTCTATTGAATTAGTATTGTTAGGTGGCCTGAACTCACTTCACACAACCTCCTCAACAGGCTGCCACCTATAAATTTGTGCCGACGTCGAGCGTGCATGTTTTCGACATACAAAGCGATTTTATCTGACAATCTGACATGGTGACCGTGGCACAGTGGTTGCGTACTTGGACTAGCGATCTCATGGTCCAGAGGTCGAACCCGGAAAGTGTCATTGGAAGTCGGCAGGAAGGGCATCCGGACTACAAAGCACCACAACGCTCCAAACAAAGTCTGACTTAAGTCATCACCGTCCAAGGCCCCAGTAGGGGTAGAAGGTGACGTAAAATCCGTAAAAAAAATCGCCGGAATCCTACTCTAGAAAATCTCCCTAAAATAATTGTCTGTAATTGCCTTTATCAATAAATGCAAATAGAGGCTTCTATTTTTAGTTTCTTTATTGTTTCGAATTTTTGGGATAAGTGAGTACCTAAGCATGTCGATAGGATTAACATAGAGAGTTTCTGAACTCTGCGGAGTCATTACTGTAATTCGCAGTATAATTTGATTTCTAAACATTCTAGATATTTTGACGATTTTTTAAAAATATTTCGAGGTTTTGAAATAGATATTTTTATCTTTTGACTAAATATTTTTCTGAATCCTAGAAATAAGTACTTATATATTAGTATGGATGCACAATGTAACTTCTTAAAAACCAAGACTTGCAGGCACATAGGATAGGGACTAGATCCATTTCGTCTAATATGATATTCAGTAGATAGACATGTAACAGTCTAGGTCAGCATTCTGGATTCAAATTCTGAGAGTCATCTGGAGAATTTGTCACCACAAGCTACTGTTCATAGATATGGCCTGATTCGCACGCCCTTTTACCAAAATTCATGTAATCGCAAATGCACCATGCCCATGCTCGAGTCATGTGTCTTAAATATGAATGAAGTAATTTAATAAAGTCAATTTTTACATTACTGTGAGGAACAGTTTGCTTCAACGTTCTCCTCTACTATGCCTCTGTTTCCAAGCACTACTAATTATTATTATACTAATTATTTAAACATATTTTCTGAAAGAGTAAGAAATGTGGTTATCATTATGCTGCTAGTTATTTTGTTTGACTTTTATTGTTTCTAAAGCTCCTTTTCATCGGCATACAATCCAGTTTTTATCTCGCAGATGTCTGTTAATTACTGCGTTTCCTGTATCCTTTTAAGGGTCTCAAAGGAAGTAAAGGAGCGAAAGGGAACAGTGGTCTAAATGGTTTGAAAGGACTGATTGGACCAATGGGACCTCCGGTGAATAATAAACTTTGATATTTTGAATATACTTAATCATAGAGTAACCACACAAATAACATTGTTCCTCATAACTTGCAGGGTGCACCAGGGGTCATTGAACGGTTAGATAATGGACAAAAGGTGAGCTGGTTAGCATACTAGAGATGTTATTTTGATTTCACTGAACCTGTTGATTTTTGTTTTTTGCAGCTAGTATGCCCACGAGGATTGCCAGGAATTGTTGTAAGTTTTTACGGTTTTTTTTAAATTTTTATTGCCAGTCATTCTAATCTTAGGTTTCATTAATCAGATTCACATGTTGATGCTATGTAATGTTCATGGACCAGGGATTCTTTGGGTTTGGTCAAAATTATTTCAAAATATGCCTATTTTGAAGAATAGATGTTAAGTTTTGATAGAAGTCACTAATTTGATGTTTTGACCATCTGAAGTGGCCATCGTCAAAATTGTGTTTCCTGAAGCATAACAATAAATCATTTCCTAAGTTGCACAAAATTCAAAATACATAGATAACTGACTGAATCACGTAATAACATATTTCTAAAAGTCTTACTTAATGAAATAGAAATCACTTGTAGTCAAGTAATAATAAATAATATAGCTAATTAATAAATAATGATAGAAATATAATAATAATAATAATGATAAGGGCGCTTGGTACTATTAGGTGAATAGGAGACAAATGTACCAAGCGCCCTCCTATATAAATTTTTTATAGTACACAGTGCCCTTAGGTAGTCATTTGATATCTATGACATTCCTAAACTTATGGTTCTCTGAGGATATAGAGGGAGTGGTCATGTATTAAAAGGTACATTGGGCTCTCGGACTTTTTTTGTTTTTTTGGAGCGGGAGTAACATTTGAAATTGGGTCATCGAATATTTAATAAGGGCGTCTGGTACACCATTTTTTTCTCAATGGCTCTGGAAAAAGGGCGCTCTGTACATTTTTTCAAATTCGCTGTACGTCTAAGTATAAAGGCATATGAACGTCTGTACGACGATTCTTCCACATTTTCTGATCTCTAACCATGCAAGATAAAATTAGACATCGAGAGTAGGAGGTGGATCATGTGACGTAATCATTTGCGCAACCAATTTCGCAGTCATTGAGAATGAGTTCTTGGAAGTAAAGTTATTCTAAGAATTGATAGCAAAGGCATTTATTCTTTCGAAGTCATGACAGACAGTGATTTTTCGGACTGGGAAGGATTCATGACTCAGGTCGATACCTGGGAGCAGGATCAATCCATTATTGTGGACAAGTGTGACAATTTTGAGTGTTCGGTCGATGATGATCAACCTTGTCATTCCGCTGACGTCTTCGAGGAACAGTCCCGTGGGCGACAACAAATTCGACAGCCTTGTTACAAAACACAATCTCAATTTCAAAGAAATAAAAGAATACGTTCAATTCCAATGTGTGTCTTGTGCAAGTCCAAAGTTAAGAAGATGCGAAATCACCTGAATCAGACAAGAATTCACGGTGAGCTCACTACATCTGACAAGAAATTTGTTTTGTCGTACTACAGAACTAGAGATTGTAAGAAAGTATATCATTGCTCTGATTGTTGCTTGAGATTCACAAATAACAGAAGGCATGACCGTACTCATTCTATCATTCTTATTAAAGACCCTCAGTCTTTTGATCAATTCCCCGGCCATTTGAAGAGTCAGGCCGAGCGACATCCGATGACAAGCACTCGAGCGAAAGATATAGTATCAAGTTTTATTGACCATAAAGTGAATTTGTTGCTTGCTTCGGGTGTGAATGAAACATCCGCAAAAAACAAATATTCAAAATATCTGAGAATATTTTAGAAAATGTTTTTGCATCATCGAAAAACATGAAAAATGCACATGTCTTGTCATCAATTGTGAACAAATACTCAAAGAACTCAGCTTATAAGCCTATAACAATAGTTTTGTTCCTTGCACATTTGACAAATTTCGTCAAATTCGTGGAGAGGTATTACAAGTTCCATGATTTCTCCGTTACGCGTTGGTTCAGCATAATTCGAGAGGTAAAAATGGGATTTAATAAAAAAGCACAGCGAATGAAAAAAGGTGAACAAGACAAAATGTTTGCCAAGGTTCCTTCTTCAAGCATACTTTCTCATGTATTGATGAAATCTAAGACAATGCTTTCAAATGAAAATGCGAAACTATCATTCAGGGCTCAAAAGGCACTAAATTTTCTGATTTTGCAGAGCAGATTGAACTGTAGGCCAGGACCGTTGCCATCTCTCGAAGCAAAATAGTTCCAAAATCTGCAAAAAAACGTCCCTGTTGTCTCAAAATCTCACAAAACCGATTACAAGTATAACGTCAGGATAATAGTACAAAAAGATCAAATCATCTGGACACGCAAATTACTTGAGAAGTATGAGGGACGTTATAAAAAGAAACCTGTGCTGATTTTTGGAAACTCCAAAGGTGAGGTAGATACTGGTATATCCACGATGATTAATCAAACAGTAAGGCAATATATCCCATCTGCCGCTGGATATGACTTTTCACCTACAAGTATTAGAAAAGTTTGGGACAGTCTTATCGCAACCACAAAGAACGATATACCTACTGATATCATTCAAGCCCACTATGAGCAGACGGCTCATAGCGAGAAAACTGCCCAAGAGAATTACGTGAAAACTTCATCCAAGGACAATTTCATCAGACTAAAAGAGTTCTATACAAAGAAACTGGAAGGAGGAATCAATGAAGAAGATGGTTATTTGACAAATGATGAAACAGTTGAAACAGGTTCAAAAGCATTGAAAAAGATTAAGATAGTGAAAGCTTCAGTTGTGCGTGCTGTTGAAATCGAAAAACCGATATGCAGTAAAAAAGTTCGAGTTACTAAAACTGATAAACTCCCAACTAAAAAAAAAGAATGCTAGAAGGAACACGGTACCTGTTCCTGAATAGTGTAATGTCTCAAGCAGAGCCTTGCGTGTACGAAAGTGTAAAAAGAACGTTAGATATAATGAGTCGGATGATGATGTGTGAAAGGACAATTCTTCATAATTTCTATAGGGTTGATTATATTTGTACACATATTTTGTGTTCTGTATTCATGTTTGTATACAGCTTATTCAGTAATTTTGTAAAGTTATGAATATAATGTTTGATATACAAAAATACAGATTCTTCGTTTTGATATCTTCATCGTGGGATTTCGAACTTCAATTGCGTGAGTTAACATAGAGCTAACAATATTTGTTGAACATACATGTAGCAGTATATAATCAGAGTTTAAGTATCTATATAAAATTCAAATGCAATCCGGGTTTCTATTGGTGAAACAAATTCAAATATGAGGTGAGCTGCAGATTGTATAATCAAAAACAATGATGTGATGTCAAGCTTGAGAGTAGTCAAATTTAGATAGGTACCACAAGTCTGGATAAAGATAAGAACTACAAAGAAACCTGAATATTTTGATTCTTTAATAAAAAAATTTACGGCTTTTATAATAAGGGCGCCTTGTACACTTCAAGCGTACCAGACGCCCTTATTATTTTTCATGCGTACTAAGCGCCCTTATTATTTTTTCATGTGTACCAAGCGCCCTTATTATTTTTTTTGAGTTTAAATTTTCAAATTCAAACTTGGCCCATGAAAGTACATTAGAAATACCTAATAATACTATCACTATGACTAAGACAGATTGTAACTTTCAAAAGTGTACCAAACGCCCTTTTCTCGCAACTATTGTACGAAGCGCCCTTTTTGTACCAAGCGCCCCGATTATTCTACCTTTTGTACAAAGAGCCCTTATTATTTTTTTTGTGTACAGAGGGCCCTTATCATTATAATAACAACAATAGTAACAATTTATAAATAATACAGCTATTAATAATGATATTTAATAATAGCATAGATCACAGAAATTGGCATAGATGCATTGATTGGTTAATCTGTGCAGACAGATCCTGCTTTTCTAGAATACATAGTAAGTCACTTCAATTTCATTCCGCAAGACGTTTAGAAATATGCCACTAAAGCTTTAGACAGCTGTCTAGGTGTTTTGAATTTAGTAGAGCTCAGTAAATGCCTATGATTTAGAAAATGCAATTATGATAGTGGCCACTTCAGATGGTCGAAATATTGATTTAACACACTATTTCTGTCAGGGATTTGCCACACTATTTCTGTCAGGGATTTGCAGAATGTTCAGTTGTTTCTGATTATCACTTAATGGGTGATTCTCACAAATTATACAAAATCGATGTCCCGAATTTATAAAAGGAGATCTAAGCGATAGATAGTGGTATTAATGCATCCGGAGCTTCATGAGACATCTATGAATGTATCCCTGCCACATCAAGGGTAAATTTTGTATTAAAAGTGAATAGCACCCAGATGTAAATTAATAATCCTTAAAATCATTGAAATAATCCTGTCCCAGACTTGAAAGTCTCATGTTTCAACGATTCTTTCTTCCATAATATAGTTTCCAGCTGTAAGAATGTTGGTTTGTTATCACAATTACATCTTATTTTAGACATCTATCTTGAGTTTAGGTGGAAAACAATATTCCATCCCAATTTTAGGACCCACCATATACCTGTCCCAGGAATATGGTGTAACTCGTTCGATGCATAGTTAGTGAAACTTTTGTGAATTTTTCTCTTTGCATTCTATGTTTCAGAACATCTATTGAGCACGAAATATTATCATAGGTTATGTGTGCATCAGAAATACAGGAGTTATTCTAGTGGCATTTAATGATTTGTATGATATCGGATCATATACATAACCATCTTTTTTAAGTGAGCAGAGAAACGTAACTAGGTCGATGCACAATCTGTCGCAGAATTGGAGGTAAGAATAGTTCAACCAGCTTGTGCTTAAGAAGCACCCTAGGTATGCATAACAATCACATATTAATTTTCTCCGAAACCTCTTCAGCTTTGGAAGAAGACTCTAAAGATACCACAAAATGTAACTCGTTCGATGCGTGACTCGTTCGATGCATGTGCATCGAACGAGTTACAAGATGCATCGACCGAGTTACGCTCGAAATTCAGATTTACTAATTTGTCTTTTATTCAACATGATATGACTCACATCATGTCCCGACTGTGTGATGAACAATGACTCAATCATATCGCTTACCATTGCCAGTGTCGGGTCGCATAGATATCCATAAAATGTCCATTCTGATTGCGAGCCAACACTCTCTTACGTTCGTATCAGTATTTTGAAATAGTCAAAGGAATATATATATGCCTGTTTTTGCGTGGCAACAATTGTCAGCGAGATATCGGAACGTTTCGACATTCAAATATGCTCTTCATTCGTCGTCTGTGTCAACGTCAGCGAACAATTAAACTCATTCTGATCGGAAACTGAGGAAGCAACGGTAAGTGTTAACATCTGGTTTTCTGTTGTGTTTAGAATCGAAGAGAATCATGTCTACACGCTATAATGCCGAAACAAAAAAGCCAACCATTGTATAATTATAGATTTCCTTAGTAAAAAAATGTATCATACTCGTACATGTAGGCCTATCGATATATGCCTAAGAGTTACTGGTAGATTGCCGATAGACAGACCTATACATAAAGATGCTCCGAGAACAAATGACAGTTAAATTTCCTTTTCGCTAGACGTTTTGCTCTCGACACTTGTTTCAGTCGGACCAAAGTTTTGGTGTCAATCTTATCAATGTAGCTCATTAACCCGATTCTTGGGGGTAGGAGCTTCTCCACACCTCTCTAAGGTTAGCTGACATGTTTAGATTTAAAAAATATTTAAAATCTTTGACATGATGCTTTTTATCAATGAAATAATGAAAGCGTCATTCTAATTCTGAAATATTTTTAATATTCAGGAATGATTGCTTTCATTTAGATAGTTTCTCTACCACTAGATTCTATAGGCTACAACCATCCAGTCCAGGCTGGAATAAACGCGCGTTTTGAAAGAAACATATTAAGGCTCAAAGTAACAAACAAATTAAGAATATTCATAATCAAACTTCCCACAAATATTTCGGCTTAATTTGGTCTGATACTCAAAGATATTTGGAAGAAGAAATTAGATGGAAAAGAACTCGGTGCTAACTCACTATTTTACTATTTTAGTTGATACTACTATCTCACGATTTTAGATGGCGTCTCGCAAAGATTATAAATAATGCAGGCCTATTTCAAGATGCTGGTACTGTACGTCAAATAAATGGACTGATAAATTTTTGTTTATATGTCATCAGCATGCCTCCTGGTGTTGACCAATGTGCTAAGTGAGCGGAACAAATTGGTTACCATTTAAGCTAACACCATTTAGTAGATTTTCACCATTTAGTTGTTGTAGCTCTTTCAGGCGCTTAAGCTTATATAAAGCAAATGATAATTTTTAACCGAGATATATTTAAGAGTTTAAATAAACTTAATTATAAGTTTTTAACATTTCACACTTAGGATTGTTCACGAGGTGAAATGGAATTGGTAACGAAGATATTTCTGTATTTATTTTGTAGATTCTTTTAATGTAATGCTTTGGTCATCTTTTAGGGCACATCTCTTCGATAAAACAGTAGGCATATATTATGCATATGTAGGCATAGCTACTACTACAACTCCTACCTTTTACAGAATGGCACGAAAGCTTACTCCAGAGCAGCGGCAAAGACAACGAGAAAGGGACCGAGAATATCGGTGGAGGAAACCGGCTTCCGCAGATCTGGCCTACTTGGAGAAGAAACGAGCAATCGATAGGAGATCCATTGCAACACATAAAGACCGTCAAGATTCTTGAGCAAAGCGAAACTTTCTACGCGTTAGAAAACTGTACATGCGCGAATATAGGAAAAACCGAAAGATAGAAGCCGAGACGTCATTTTCGAGCACCAGCACTGTCAGTAAATCGACAACTGCATCTCTTACAGAGGGGAGCAAACCTTAAAACAGCAAATTGTGCTAGAGACTTCGTTCAAGCAACACAGGATTGCAACATTACTATCGGCCTTGTTTCTGGTGATGATGAGAAACGACATGAAGATGTGTTGTTGCGGAACGACCGGCTTGTTCCACACGTTCCGCAAATAATGAGAATTTCCTTTTATTGTATTTTTTACGTTGCTTTGTATGCTAATTGATTGTAATTGATCTATTAGTAATTAGTAGATCTATTGTAATTGACTGCTAATTGAACTTTGTATGCTACTATTGTGAAATTCTTATAGTTGTAATGAAAATTGATTAATCATAACTGCTTTAGCTTGCTACATCGATTTCTTTCAGAATATTGCTAAATGTGCACATAACAATGAACTGTTAGTTTGGTCAGCAGCTGAAAACCATTGACAAGTAAGCTTATACACCAAAGTCGTGCATTGATGCATAAATTTTCCCATAATGCATTTTACCCGTATTTTTCCTTAATTTGACCTCTTCAGGCTCATAATGTGGAATGTGTTGTTTCGGTTATGCAAATGCATAAGTGTCTGTGTCTGCTGCAATGCACGCACGTGGAAACCAAGCATCCAAAGGGAGCCAGCAAGCATGGGGCCAAGTCCTGAAGTGGAGAATGATGATCGACAAGCTGAAACTCGCCTTTGCAAAGCTGCAGCCTTCAAATACTTCAAGACATTCAAATAGCCATTCCTTTAGTTTTAGATTGCATGCATACTTTTAATGGAATAAAACTTTGCTTTCCGAAGACTTGAATTTAAGCAATTGTCTAAGGAGGGGGTCAAGTTGATGAGAGATCCATGCAGCAAGCTACACTATTTATGCGCAAAAAAAAACATTTCGCCAAATGTTTGTTCCACGATACGCAAATGTTTCATGCAAACTGTAACTCGTTCGATGCAAGCTGTAACGCGTTCAATGCAACATGTAACTCGTTCGATGCAACAAAATTTTGAATTTCACATATTTACTGAAATACAAAATTGGTGTGATCCCCGTTATACTCTCTGCTATTTGGTCGACATATAGAGCCTTAAAAGTTAGGTTACAAGAAATTGTGGAATGGTGACCTTCCAAGACAAATTTCGATGCAAATTTTGTATAATTTGTGAGAATCACCCTAATACGTTCTTTTTCGCAGTGTGTCCTTTGAAGTGCATCGACTTTATTGCATTGTTTGAGTTTGTTTCCACATAAAATGATGAAGAAAACGATCTTTTTAATTCTTAATAGATAACATTTCTAAAATAACAACAAATGATCGAGTTTCGTAATGATATGCATCCTCCACGTGCTTCCAAGAAATAAAATGAACAGACGGATATATAAGTGTGTAGAACATCAAGCTTGGCCGTGAACTTCAATGCTTGCACCGCAATCTGAAACTGACATGATCTAGACTATTAATTCAAGAATAAGAGACATCTAATACTATCAAATAACAAGAGTCATGATTTAGCATCCATTCCATGAATTTCAGGGACCACCTGGAAAGAATGGACGTCCAGGAGCAAAGGTATGTACTGATTCTCGATTCTTGGTGAGACAAAAGAGTATTCATTGGCAATTTCATATTATCAGCAGAACTTGCTCATCGACCAGCCTTTACTTTCATAGACAGGTCTGACTCAGTTGATTTTCTTTTCTCAATCATCACAGTCCAAATCATCGACTTATGAGGAAATCACATTTGTTCGTGACAACAACTAATGACTAAATGTTGCCTCCTATTGCAAAAAGGTTTTGAATTTCTTATTCTTGAACCTCTCTCTGACATAATATTATTTGATTATTTAAAAACCCAATAACAAGAAATCTGAAGCGTCGGTCTAGATGAATTTTGTGGTTTTTGCGAGTACTTGATTATGTCATACAAATGACAGACAAAGCAACCGCTACATTGTAGATTAAATGGTCATCGTCATTCAGTATTAAAAGGTCACTTAAACACATATCTTAGCAATCACTTTAAGCAAGATCATCATTCTTGGACTGATGTTGAATTGCAAATTATTGATCATGTTGATGACAATATATACATATCACCGGAAGAGATAAACAGAGAGCTCAACCGCAAGGAAGACATGCATATCAAGATGCTCAATACCTTATACCCCTTGGGTTTGAATGATAGAGTTTTGGGAGGTGGATGTGTATCTCAGCAGTCCATATCCAATGATCAATTTTTTAGTTATCCGATTAGCAGACGAAAAAGGAGTCACGGAATAAGAAAATCGGGTAGAAAAAGCTCAGGTATTATGGAACTTGACAATACCTATCAAGAATTACAAGATTCTTTTGAGACGCGTAGGATGTCAAGGTTTTATCATCATCTAAAATCTCTCCCTAAAACTATGCTAAGAGCCATTCTAGGCAAGACAAGGGATGAGGCAAACATGATGACATTTGTACTAACAGCATACATTCAAAATAAACTTAACCTAGACTCGGAGAACAAAAATGTAAAAGAACGAGCAACCATAATTATCCCGTTCGAATCTCAGACAATAGACTCACTCAATCTCATGTCTATATTCTGCGATCACAGTGTGTGCAAGCTAATTCCAAGCACAATTCAAGAACGTTATCCACCGAAAATATTCTATAAATTAGATAAACCCACTGCATTGAAGTTTTGCAATTATGGGCGTTTTTTGAATAACCTAAAGTTTCAGGATGTGATGCACATCATGAACAATCCATGCTCATGTAGCAAGAGGCAATCTTTTGTTTACCCACATTATGGTCACGTAATAACGGGTGATCTGGATATTGTGGATGATGAAGACTTACGTCAACTCTTCAGTTTTGGTACCAAACACAGAATCCCCAAAAGCCTTAGTTGGAGTGCCATAACAACTCAAATTAGTAATTCATTAGATGAGCATATTACAAAAATAAGTAAGAAAGAGAGGCTTGAGGCTACTTTATTCTCAGCGTGGAAATCAAGAATCATGGCACTGATTAAAGATCGAATATATCTTGCCAAGAAATCCTCGAATAGATTTCGCGCACACAGTAATCGACACAAGATTAATGCCAAAATGGGTAAAAATCTGAAAGAATTGCAGAATGACGTCATAATTACGCCAGTTGATAAAGCATCTAATAATTATGCCTTTATTTGCAAAAAGTTTTATCTCCAAATTCTCTTAGCCGAGTTGGGAATTGATATTTCCACGTCGAACATATCGGGTAATGATACCTATGGTCCAGAGCAAATTTTAGCGCAGAATGTAATTGAGCAACACACAACAATTATGAAAAGCGAGTTTAAACTATCTGTCTGTGAAAAAGACAGAAAATTACCAAAATTATATTGGATTCCAAAATTTCACAAAACTCCATGCAAATTTAGATTCATAGCAGGAGCACGACAATGCACATCGAAAAAGCTTTCCATCAAAGTAAATTCAGCCTTAAGTATTTTGCGTGACAATTTTCAGAGATATTGTATGGCAATTAAGAGAAACAGCGGTTTCGATTGCTTCTGGAGTATAAAGTCTACACAAGAATTTCTACACAGATTAAATTCGACACAAGTTCATTCATTGCAAGTTTTCGATTTTTCAACCTTATATACGAATCTTGATCAAAAATTGATTGAAGATCACATATTCGCTATTATGGATTTGGTGTTTAATTCCTCAAATAGAAAATTTATTTGCATTGGATATGATAAGTCCTTTTGCTCAATGAAAAAATATAGTGGTTATCACTGTTTTGATAAACAGAAGTTAAAAGAAGCCATACATTTCCTATTATCACAGACCTACGTCACATTCGGTAATTTAGTTTTCAGGCAGATTAAAGGCATTCCAATGGGAGGAAATTCTAGTCCACTCCTAGCTGACCTATTCCTCTTACACTGCGAATATATTTTTATGCAAAATTTGATAAAGACTAAGAAATATCATTTAGCACGCTTGTTATCACCTACATCAAGATACATAGACGATATATGTGTTGTCAATTATAAACACTTTAATTCGTTGATTCAAAGAATTTATCCACCTGACTTGTTGGCGGAGAGAAATGGTGATAACAATAAAGAGGTAGTTTACCTTGATGTGAAAATACAAATCTCACAGAACAGCTTGAGAACTTCAGTATATCACAAGGTAGATGACTTCTCTTTCTCTGTGGTGCAACTGACTTTTCCAGAGAGCATGATCCCATTACAGATGGCCCTTCATGTATTCGCGTCGCAGGTAGTCAGATATTGTAGAATATGCTCGAAGTTACAAGATGCTGTACACAAAACTAACAAGACACTAAATATCATGAAATCTAGAGGTTATTCTCAGCATGACTTGATGAGTTACACAGAAAAGGCTCTCACAAGGCATAATGAATCGCTTCACAAATATGGTCTTTTCTCGGCTCGACAATTCACTTCACTCTGTGAATTTCAATGAGGCACGCGACCAACAAACGACTCACATTTTCCTTAATGCCTTGCTGCATAGGTGAATAAACGACTAACAATGACTTGTAGCCATCATATGGGGGTGGGCGGTGAAGAGTGAATACAGAGCGCTTAGCGTGGCTTACGGGAGATGAGAGAGCTCCCATTCTTAAGTCTTGATGTATGAGGCGAAGTTTGTGTAAAGGCGGATTACATATTTATCACACAGCGATTACATCTTTATGAGATTCGAGGATGAACAGGATCTGTTTACTTGTGGGAATCGAAAAGGCAAAGATTGATGTACAGGATTTGTTTACATGTGAGGATCGCAAAAAGCATACTGTATTTATTGATGGGATGAATTTAATGACAGGATCTGTTTACATGTGGGAAACGCAACAATTGAATGATGTCTGATTTATCTTTGTCACATATCTTTCAAGACATATCATTACCTATTCAGTATTTTGTCAGCCACTATGTGTGGGACCCCGCTCGTCTGGGTTTGAGTGTTCAGGTTAGGGGTCGAAACACAACTAGACGAGTACCTGCTGATGACTGACGGACTGCAGTATTATGTTTTATATCCCTTAATCGGTAGCTGAAGTAGTGGTCGATGTATTGTAATTCAAATGAAGAAATGTGGAATTACATGAAGTACTATAGACGGATGAAGAAACTGGCGATAACAAATTCAAGTGAAGAAATAGTATTTTCCATGTGTAGTCTTAGGTATAGTGTGTATAGTTTCATTGCTTTCGGTGTAGTAGAGTGTCATTGTAGTTCTATTGTTTACCTCCATTATCCACTTTCCACTTATCCACTTAGTGTAGTGTCAGATATAGTTCACTTGTAATCAGTGTAGTAGCATAGTTGTATTTCCATATTTTACCTCCACTTTTCCAATTTTTATTCATCGGTTTCTTGTTGTTTTATAATATCCATTTTTAATTTCCTTAACCTATGGTGACCATTGTCTTATTCTATTTCCACTATCAGCATCTGTCGTCGGTACAGTATATTAGAAGTCTGTTTTGAACGTGTATACGGCAGTGTTTGGAATCTATGGTATTAGTATATTAACAGCAAGAATGAGTAGTATTACAAGTCTTAAGATTTCCATTTTTACCAGATATTGGGCCAAAGCTGATCAATTTTAATTCGTTGCCACGAGAAAGCTACATTGAGTTCTTTTAAGAACTGATTAATCCAATGGTTACAGTAGCATTGCCTTTGTACACTTGCGGATTGGAGAACGCCATCAGTCCTCCTTAGGACTACTTTAACTAATAATTTAAATTAGTAAGCATTATATTCTATTATAAATGGCTACTGGGATGACTTTCATCATCGTATGAGAAATACTTGTGAAGCGATTACGCAACAGCAAAAAATGATAAAATTGATGTTTACACACGCGCCTTAATCGATATAGAATGCAATTCGTGAAAATGCCTATCAGCTAATCTCTAAATGCAACCAGTTAATGATCTTTTTCGATTAACGGATGCGCAACAAAGTCATTCATCCTTTTTCACGCATTTTTACGCTTGTATTTTCTAATTTTGGTTGTCAGTTATTGTAAGATTTTTCACATCTTGCAGGGCGAGCGCGGAATTCGTGGTAGAGATGGAAACCCAGTGAGTAAAGTTGAATGAATTATTTATCGTTATTGGACATTCTTTTGCATCGTAGATTTTAGCCTCTTTTGGTTCGATTTTCTCTTTATGCTAGTAGTGTTTTCACAATATTGATTGATTTACACAATGCCACCACCTCTTTAGAATTTTGGAGAAGAACATTCCTTCCCTTCTTAAGTTTTTGTTGTTCTTATCTACCAGCACGTAATCTGCTGGGCATGTAGACGTTCAAGCTGTCAGGTATGTTGTGCAATTCGATAATGATAAATTATTGTACCTTTGCTTCTTCAGAAATGTGAGCGCTATCACTTGGCTTGCTCAGAAATGTCTGTGTTTAATGATTTTCTTCACGATATTTTGATATTCTATCTACTTCACATAAAGATTCCGATATTGTCTATTTTTGATAGGAAATTTATTCCTTACATTGACCACAAATGATAGTCATTGCTAATCTTCAAGTTGAACGAGATGTAAAAATAAGCGTCTCTTTTCAGGGTCCACGAGGCAAACCTGGTGAAATTGGAGCATTAGGAATGCCGGTATGTAAATATGTGACCATAATAGATGCTTTTACTAAAGATAAAGAAATCAAGTTTTTATCAAATCAAACATATATTGTTCATGCTTCTAAAGGTTTACGGGCAATTTCAGGGGCCTCCAGGACCATCGGGACCCAGAGGACTCAAAGGCTCGAAAGGAGAATACGTAAGTCTACTGAATTTGTGACTATTGAGTCCATTGTATTTCACCCTTTATGCTTATGATATGAATTTGCTTCAGGGCCGGAAAGGTTTTCCTGGTCGAATGGTAAGTGATGTACTTTTACTCAGTCTATGCTATAACTATTATCAAGTATAAATGATAAAGAAAGCTACAACTTAGCAGTGCAGTGTTTGACGCAAAGGTGTGACAAATCCGCTGTTTTGCACGCGTCGATCAATCACTTCAGTATTCACCATTAGACAAATGACATTGTGTGTGTTTACAATATAGCGGTATGTATCTCAAGACGTCACTGCACGCAATAACTCAGGGTTTCTGAATATTGCTTCTATTGTTTTATCTTACAATTTGTGTGTTTGAATGTTTAAAGATACATTTGATTGATAAATCATTCAATCAGGATTCCATAATATGCATGATCCTGATACAAATGTAACTCATGTATGTACAGAGATAAACTTCATCATACTAAACTTGAATGCAGCAAGAAAGAACTGTCTTCCTGAACATTCAATGAGGATCATTTTTGCCAAATAGTGCTCTGCTTTATGGACATAGTGGGTGTGATGTAGACTCCTTTCTGTTGTAATGCTCAGTATTTTTGCACACATTACTAGGTAAGCGATCAGAAATGTCAAAATAAGACATTCGACAGGAAGCATATTGCGTATCCTAAGTGGAAAACAGGAATGAAGCATTGAAAAAAAGACATATAAAGCCTAGCCTGTTTAGAACGAGTTTGCATAATTGGATTATGTCCATTTCCGATGTAAAGTATTTCAAGCTCTTTCTGCGATTTATGTAGTTGGACAAGCATACAAACGCACACGAATATTATCATCAAGCAAGTGCAGTTTCATATCAGGATGAATTGTATCTTAATTTATCACGTAAAAGTGGGGTCTGTCTAAACACACTTGCACCCATCCAGCCATCATAACTTTTTATTTCAACACTATGTTTTATAGTTATTTAATTGTGGTTTTGGGGTAAAGTCAAGTTTATTAAACTTGTATCAACTCGATATGTTTCAATATCTCAGTGGTTTATCGAGATAATAATTTTAACTTAGATACTAGCGTTGAGCTATTGAAAAATGTCGAACTGATAAGTTTAATCAAATTGACTTTGCTCAAAATCACATCAAAATGACCAGTCAAGGCCCATTCTAACAATTTTCATAGCTACATTTTACGAATAGATATTGACCCTCTAGGATATTCGTGAAGTTGCTACTTATACAGTCTAGAAATTTGGGTTTGTTCTCAATGTCTTGCCATTTTCGAATTCTCCTAAACTCAACTCAAATATAGAATACTCTACTACATGATTAAATGCACGGTTTGGCTGATTAACATTATTTTGCTGACCATGATCGTGTTTCAGACATCTCTGATTCGGGCGATCTTACATCCAGTTTTTACATGGGTAGAAAGTTAATCACCCAGGCGCATTGCATCGATTGGTTGTTCAAGTATACTATAAATTCTGGCTTCTCGCTTAAAATGTACCTCGTTGATTGAACTCGATATATTGTTTAGGGCTAGAAAATTTAGGATCTCGAGCGGAGCGGAGTTGGTGAGGATGGAACGTCAGAACGGAGCTGAGTGGGTGGTGAAGGGTTGGAGGAAGCGACTTTGAACTAATCATAACAAGCATGTCGTAATTACGGCAGTATGACATCATCTTATACTGCATTTATAAGTTCATGTGTGCTGCATAGGTTTTTTTTCCAAACTTCATTAGTTATGAATGATCTCGTGAAATCCTATCTTTAGATACGCGTAAACTTGAGGAAATTTGTCGATTTCATAAGTTAGTGACTCAAACGTCATTGAGACATTTAGATGGAACTGTTCTCACATGATTTATTATTTAGTAAAGAAAGATATCGTAATTTCAGTGAATTTAATAGTTTACAGAAAAAGAAAGATGATGAAGTAGAATGACTTGATTTTTTAATCAGAAACTTCACGGTGTAAACTACATGCAAGACATGCATTCCTACAAAGTACGTGGTGCAGACATGGCTCAGAAGATCCATGGTCATATTCGTATTTTCTATTAATACATAATGTATATTTTATTGTTGCTGAGTTTGTTAATGAAGTGACCACAATGCGACCTAACATCTAGCATCATTTAAATATGGTTATTATGAGTGGTGGAAAGAGTCAACAGTTTTGATGCCAAACTTTAATATTGAGAGATACAATTGAATTCGGTCAAGATCCATTGACAATCTTCAGACAGACTGATCACAAACTCAAAATTCACATGAGTGTATACAATAGCTTTCAAAAAGTATAGTTTTTTTACAAAAATGACACACTGTAGAAAGAGCATGTGAGCATTTTTATATTGTGACATTTTTGTAAAATGTCTATACTTTTTGAAAGCTATTGCATACACTCATGTGAATTTTGAATTTGTGATCAGTCTGTCTGAAGATTGTCAATGGATCTTGACCGAATTTAATTGCATCTCTCAATATTAAAGTTTGGCATCAAAACTGTTGTCTCTTTCCACCACTCATAATAACCATGAATATCCATAGTTAAGACATCCACAAGCATATCAATTTAATAAGTATTGCAACCACGTATATGTTTGTGTAGTCATATGATGAGACCGCTTGTTGAAACTGGAGCGGAATGGGTAAAATATACAGTGAGCGGACAAAATTTTACCGTTCCAGACTAATGGCTTTTACTGCTTGCTTGAATACATATGTAGCTCTTTAATTGATCAATGTCAGATGACAGGAAAAGTTTGAATTTCAGGGATTGCCTGGCTTGAAAGGAGATAGGGGGCCAAAGGTAAGGTGGTTGCTATATCATGCATCAGCGTGCTCTTACAAAGTCAACAATGTATTTGTAGGGTAAGCGTGGAAAGCGAGGACGCAGAGGTCGCAAAGGGGATAAAGGAGCGACAGTGAGTTCATATTCCTTGGATTTACGAAACTAATTTAAGTAATCTTATTGATAAAATACCAACAGTGTATCAAAGCATCATCAAATGAGTTATTTCACTCATATGAAAAGCTCTAAGCAAAATACAAACTGATATATGTTATCAGGGATATGCCACTTCTGTAGACTCTGAATTCGACTACTGAAGTATTATTCTTGATAAATGACTCGGTTTAATAAAGTCGAGCATGTTAGGCACGTATTCATCAAATTTCTTGATTTCACTTCTTTCAGGTGTACATTGGACTTTCTGGGCAGTGTAGAATCGACAAGAATGGTCTTCCTTATCCAGAATGCTTCAGCCGACCCAAGGTAATTGAATACGCATACATGCAATTCTAAATTTCAGAGATGTCCTTCTGAAATGCTAACTGATGCATCAGCCAAACCAAAAATAAGTATAATATAGCTTTAATCTGTGTCGCGCGATCGAACTCCAAATCGAATGTGCTCTTTTCATGCAGTTGAATTTTCGATTGAAAACCACGATTTTGTCTTTTGAAGTTACTAATGTAGCCAAATATTAAGTTCAAGGAAGATTTAATATTTGAATAATTATAATATCTTAATTGAATTCAGATATTTTTTAAGCTTGTAGACTTTCGGTTCTTATCAAAACATATAATTACTGATCACGTGATCTGTTGAGAAGAGGTGACGTGATGGTGACACACTCATAACTCTCGAATATTATCTTATAATACGAGCGACCATATCCATTAAATAGATTTCTTGTTACGTTTTCAATCGATTCTCTTCAATTATTGATTTATTTTTGATAAAATTCTGGTTCTCACTTTTTGAACAAAGACATTCTCTTTCTTTAATATCAAAATTTGTCACTTTGATGCAAGCTTCGTCATTGCACTTTGCCAAATTTATCTAGATTTACATCACGTTATTATTACTTTTCCAGAGAAATGCTAACCGGAATCATCGCAAGAGCTCTGCTGTTACTCAGCGAATGTATAATGGAAGACGATATTCGGATATGAAATTAAAAGTAAGAAATCTTGAGTTTGTCGGTACACACATGATCATTGTGTCTTGAAAACGTCAAAATCTCCTTTGTTTAACGAATCAATTTTAATGACCTGTTCACAATCTTAGAATTATGACGGACGGCAAATCTCGCTGCAGAATCATCAAGCGAAGCTGCTCGTTATTGATAGAATTTGATACCGTGTTTTCTCGAATATAAACCACAGGTTTTAAGTGCGAGGTCTATTGAGGCCGACCGGGTTGTATGAATAAATATTCGAGTTTGTTGCTCAACTCTCGAGTTTTGTGATTACCGGTATATACAGACATTGTGCACACTGATAATAACGCTGTAGACTGAATACGACGGGGTGTCCACTGTACGCGAAATTCACGCATGTGCGTGAATTTTATGTGAATTTTGAAAAATAATGAAAATGTACGTGGATTGTACATGATTTTCTGGAGGCGAAGCATTTCTATCATACGAAGTGTCAAATGGCAAACAAATAATCCTTCGACTTACCTTGTGTGAACGAGTATGTGAGGCGAGTGACATGCTGTCAATCTTAGGTCCACTATAAATATCTTATTGCCGTGTTTCTTTGAATGCCGAAGTAAGCGCGGCTACTATTAAAAAGTGGTTCTATCAAAAAGGCCACCGATCCGATTGCAATAGTGAAATAAATGTATGAAACTACTTGTTTAATAGTAGGAAGAATGTAGATTTTAGTATTATTTCATACATTATTGGTCAACAAGCTTTTTTTCAATAGCGGTCAATAGTCAATAGCGGTAAATAAACCACATTGCCATATCAAATTCCGCAATGGCGAGTAGACCTTTATACTTTATACTTCCTTTGTACTTAGTCCATTATGCCTGCATCCTTTGTAGCATATCAGGGCCTCCAAGGGTGGTGCAGGGCTGCTGTTAGTTTGGCACTGGGTGGATTGGGCTAGAGTGTTGCTTCTCTGGGTCTCACTCCACACCCTCGAGTGTATCTTTTACCTGGTTACTTCTTTTAGTCACTCCTTATACTTCCATTTCGATTTTTCAGAAGCTTTAGTGAATAGGCCTACAATACCAGCAGTTCTGTCATACAGTGTAGTCCTGACTAATGACATGTCCACGTATCTTCTTGATTCAGTTATGTAGATGCAGGTTATGAAGAGGTTATGTTTACAGCTTTATAACAAGTTTATAATACCCACGAGTAATGCAAATTTCGAAAGAATGAACAGCACACAAAATAAAGGCTATGTTAGATTTGGCCTGTTCGGAAATACTTGAAGGATCACTCGCAAATATTTTGCTATTCATGTACGAGTATAATTGCAAATATCGATAAATCTTCTAATGCCGTGCATCCGTGATGCTAAAAAGAATGAAATCCAAATAAGAAGTTACGATACTTTAAAATCAGAGGTCTAGATTTTTCTACTTTTTTAGGAATCTGATTGTAAGATGTTGAAGCGAAATTTTAGTAAGTGAACAATCGCCGACATAGCCATGATGTATACATTGTATACATTGCTAATGTGGCTCAATCGAAAGCAAATTGGCAGATAATCGATGCCAATTTCAAATATTTACAGCACATTCATCCGATCACATTGACGGTCAACTGATTCATTTCCTTTCGATGAAGTGTTAATTAGATGCTACCCACTTGACTCCTTTATTGAAATCACTACGTCCCCTGACAACATACATCAAATTCACTAAATGATCCTGGATGAGCAGTCTGGCACAAAAAAGATTGAAATTGTCTTCAATTCATGTGTTGACTGTCTTTGAACTTACAGTGATCTGGTTTCCTATTGTGTAGTTTCATCGTTTCATATATAATAGCCGAATAAGTTATTGACCTCTTGGCTTTTTTCTATCGGCTGTCTCAAAATGAAGCATAATACAAATTCAAAAATATCAAAGCATGATTAAAGTTTTATTGACAAAATGCTAAGGGACACGAAAATGTTTATATTGCAACAGTAAAGTCCACAGAAACTGCGGCTAATTTTCCGTCAATGTCAATGAACGTTAAATGTATTCTAGAGGCCATTGTAGTTTACACAGCTACTTATAGGTTTATCTTAAGGGCAAGGGCCTTCTCCTATCTAAAATGATACTATTATACTTTGACATATTTGATCAGTAGGCTTAGTAAATTCAGCAAATGCACAAACAGTTATGAAGTAACATTAAAGAAATATTAAAACATCACACTTACGCTTACATTATCAAGTATAAAATTGTAATTATGCTTAAGCTGCGCCTATATAGGCCTATCGCCTTCATACAGCCCTAATTGTTAATTCAGTTTTGTGCAAGGATATAATAGGCTGTCCGAAAGTATCCATCAATGTCCTTGCAGGCAGCGATCGCGGTCGAATGTAATCTACACGCAAATTTTTATAGAAAGAATCAGACAGAATGATAATTTTCGATTACATGTCCTGGGCTCTTCTTTACATATTCTTCATGTGACATTCCTTTGTAAATGATAAAAAAATAGTCAATTTGTGATACCTGTGGCCTATATCTATGTACTGTACGGACAATAACACTACAGAACATCTCTCCGTCTCAGCACCATTCGAACCCCAGTGATAGAAATGTAAAACACAATGCAGCTCCGATTTTGTCTGTCAAGTATAGGAATATTAGAGATTGCAACTCAGAAAATTCCGCACCGGATCTGTCTCAGCTGATTCAGTACGAAGCCAAAGCTTAAATATATCCATAAGCCCGGAGCCAGAGCACAAGTTTCAAAATTTCTTCAAGCTAGGTGTCAGAGCTCAAAACAAAAGCCCAGTTCTCCGGATATGCGGAGTCCGGAGCCCGAGCTCAATTACTTCCATAATAGTCTATATCATCATATCGAATATACCGTATGCAACAAGCGAACGTATGCAAAAATTGTGCTTTGTATGAAAATTTCCATGTGTCGGTTAAGGTAAGTTTTGATTGTAGCCGCCTTCGAATAGCAGCTGTAACCAAGAATGACAATTTTTAATAGTAGTCTTCTATTCGAAGATACAAGGTGCATATATTTTATACAGCAGCCATTCCGATTCGATTATCTTCCCCTTCTTTTTAATGGCCACTAGAGATGGGTGCGGTTAACCGGTTAAATTCAAAAATATTTTATAAGTCCTACAAATGATATTTTATTTTATCTCATTTGATTCGAGGGTCCATAGAAATTTTAAAGTGCGATTAGTAATTTGGAGACAAAGTTTTATAGCGTCGGTTAAACGGTTAATCATATTTTAATCGCGCCCATCATTACTGGCCACCATTTTCAATTTTAGCTCTGTTATAAGTTATTCAACCCCCATAACAATACTATCATTCATTTTGCAAAGCACGTATATGTCGGCAACAATGGCTTTCTTATTTTTCAGACTTGAATACCGAACGCAGACTGCATTGCACACTATTGAACCAATTTGCGAAGGTCAAGTGGAACTTGCCAATGACATAAGAGCAGACTTCTTTTTTTACATCACCCTGTAAATATTCACCAGCGTTTTTTATCCAAATGTGGACACGCAAACGGAAATGCATTTTTCGTGTTTACTCGACTTTTCCTGATTAATCTGTTATGTTGTATCTGGCTCTTGAATGTATTGCATATTGTGTGTAAATATCGTAGATTATATTTTGTAAATTCAAATATGAAAATATAATGTTGTCTTCTGAAGACCTCGTTCTTATTTTCCAGTAATCTTGGAGAAGAGCTGCATGTATTACGTGCGTGCAGATCGTATTACGAACCGGTCCTCCTCCTGCGTTTGGAGATGAAATTTCCTTCTTGTTAAAGCCGTTAACGGTGCTTGCGTTTTGTGACTTTTAAATAGACATAAGAAGAAAAACTTTGGGAATTGAACACATTTAGTAAAATTAAAACGTTTGAGAAAATTTACAGGTTTACAGTAAATAATTTGTGAATTATTTATAAGCTGCGTTTCGCGCATTAACTTGGACAGTAAAACTTTGACTGAAGGAATTTCTATTCCACAACCCATTTGAAAAATAAAGAAAGTCAATCAAACTTGGGAAAGCCTGCTGTGCCATTTAAGCAGGAGATCAAAAGGAGCAATAATGTTGCATTCCCACGGGCTCGGTGCTATGTCAATGCAGCAAAGTAACAAAATTAAAATCACGCAGTTCTGGTATTGTCATTTATTATCTGAGAATATTACATTTCATTGAGAGTTCATGCAGAATTAAAGGCTGTTTCTGACTTATCAACGAAAGAGAACATAGAATTCAAAAAGATCCAGCAAACGGTATCGAGCGCTAACAGTTTGCTTCAGAGTCATGTGTCTCGATGACGGCGACCGCCGATACATCGGCAATTGTATTTGTTTACATATTTCATTAGAGCTTGAATTGTGAAAGATATTTTCTTTCTTATTTTGATCTGCTCCAACCGACCTGGCGCCATGAAGCCCACTATATAAAGGAATGCAAAGCTGGTCAGCCTTCCATATTAGCCTAATTTCTGACAAGTATACTTGTATTAGCCTAGGCATCCTTAGTGGTGTCTAGCAGAGTTTTGCGCATGTTGAAGTCCTCCTTTAGCATTGAAGTAGATCCTCATGCTTCAAAACTCATCAGCGCTGCGGCGAAAGTCCGGACCTTCGGACCAACAGACAGAAATAATTCTCGCGAGAAGTACTAACTGAAAGTCACATAGACAGCCATAACCCTCTGAGACCTGTGTTGCTTCATGCAATTTTTTTATATTCTTAGTTTTATGCTTAGATCGTCGTCAAGGCATCAGTAAAGTTGATTGCAAATAAAACAATTGTGTTTATTTATAGCTGAATGACATTCTTGATTTTTTTTGAAAACGTGTCGTAAACGTATGCGACTGTTCTCATTAGTCAAAGTCGTTGGTTACGGTGATTACTGTATAAGGATGCGGTTTCAGAATGTTTACTGCTAGCGAAATCTCTTATGGTTCATTTTAGTGAAATTGAATAATTCCGTACTCCACAGTCTTTTCCACTGATGCTGAATAACTTAATTTTATGTGCGAAAGCAACCACTTCGCATTCACGGACTTCTAACACAATATACAGGCATGAGCATGATGCAAACAGCAGATGGACGAATTTTACACATAATGCACCTTAGTTCACATGCACAAAACCATTTAGCAGATATAGCTGATGGTTTTTGATGGGAGGTGGTTCATCATGTAGGTTGAAGGAAAGAATACTGCACTCCCTGTCCGTAAAAGATTATTGCTAAAAATAGATACAAGAGACAGACGTTTCGCGACACAGTCGCAGCCTCAGTGTCTATTGAAAAAAGTGGAGAATGTGCCGAACAAATCAGCGAACGTGCTTTAATACCATATGTGTCCAATCAGTTGAGAGATGCTCTCGTCTAAGTAACTGGACACATACCGTTTTATAGCACGTTCGCTGATTTGTTCGGCACATTCTGCACGATTTTTACCAGAACTGAGGCTTTGACTGTGTCGCGAAACGTCTGTCTCTTTTTAGCAATAAACTTTTACTGATAAATCACAGGGAGTGTATTGTTATTTCCTTCAACCTATCATTTAGCAGATGACAGTAGATATTTTTTGAATCTATATCCTCTGAGATCTGAGAGCCCAATGGACCGCTTTGGCTATCTATCACACGTCTGGTAGTTCAACTGAAGTGAAGTATTACATACAGAATCAGTGTGAAAACTTATTGTTCTACAAACATGTAGATTTGAACGGCTAATGTAGTCATTATCACTTTTCAAAAAAAGAGAAAATTATGACTCCATGGTCCACTGGGCCACCGCAGGTCTCTCACTTTTTTGCGGGCCCAATAGGAAGGTTTGAGTTGATACTCAGTCAACATTAGTCGGATAGTTATCCAATCCGACTGTACCCGATAGAATCCCGATCAGCTTTTCTCAATGCAAGATCTGCAACAAATCACAACTCTGGTTTGTTTCGCAAATACTATCAGCAGTTTGAAGCAAAGTCCATGTAAGTATTTGGGAAGGGATTCGGAAGGACTTCCATCCATGACTTTAATGCCAATCCCTAAATCCAAATAAAATAACTCATTTTCTGTCTTCAGTATGAAAGTATTTGAAATCATCTTCTTTTTGTTAAATACGATCCTTCAGACCATTAATAAGCAAATAACAGTGATCACCACGGCAAATTACATGAAGCTGATTTAAACCAAATCATATTTCAGCTTTATCATTTTACTCATCATATAGGCCTAACTGATAAACTCATCATATATGAATTAGCATACATGAATATTCACCAATTCAAGTCAGCGTCCCAGGCTAGATACAGTGAAATTTGAGCTACTAGTACATTGAAATATGCTTATGAATTGGACGATGTACGGCTGTACCCGGTATTTGATATGTTTTGTATCAAAAATGAAGTTAATTCCTCTACATTGGATTAATTCATGAATTTGCTTTTCAAGTTTCATGTTGATCAGGGCGCATGACTCAATTGGCTTCAATAAGCGATGGTTTGCCGCAATCATGGAAATCTAGATTCATCCTCACAGTAGCTTTGCTAATATCCAGATTCCAGAGCGTCAAATAGTGCAGTGACCTTGTGCTTATTTTCACTCTGCATAAAAAAACTATAATTAGATCCGTAGTCGTTAAAAGTTCTTTTTTCAGGTCCAGCATTAACTTTTGTAGGGCATCTTTTGTGCAATGAGTAAACAACTGAAAATATTGTGCATTCAAGTAACGATGAATGTGCAGAATAATACGTTTGTATTACTGATACTGTAAGTATTGCCAATAGTTTTAAGTCGAGGATTGATTAACCCAGATATTAAAAGGCATCCACAAGGTATTGTGTAGCGTTATTGCAATGAAGCAGAAAATACTATTGACATTTTCTTTGAAGTTACTTTTTTTACTTGACAGCTTTTTCAACAAAGAGAAATTTGGCATTTATGAAGTTTCGAAATGTTCTGTAGTCTACTTTATTGACTTCTACTCTCTTCTTCAAGTATTTCTATATAACACAACCATCCACATGAAAATCAAGGGAATACAATAGTTCGCAAGCTTCAGAAACGACTCAACTATCGATAATGAGCTCTATCAGACACTCTTAATCTCCTTTGATGACCATCAACTAGGTCGGATCACCAATCACTTTTTGTACGAGTGACCGAAGGCCCTCACCTCTGAATTTGTGCAAACTTTCTGTCACAGCGGAAAAATTGGACAAGCAGCAGCCTACATACAGTAGGCCTATCATGTGAGATCTCATTAGTTGAGACTATTAGATCTTATTGGCAGAGGCATGTCTTTGCTTAAAGAAAACGAAATACATAGCCTTGCGATTCATAGAGAAGATTCATGATTCTATGTGATTTGTAGAGTGAAATTTATTCAGAATTGTCACATCATACAACTATGAAAAATACTTGGAATAATGCGATTATGCAAATTGTGCAGAATGATGTAAAATACTTGCCCTACTTATTGGCTAAATACTCAATACAAAAAGGTAGAATATACATCAGAAAGTGCACGAAACTCGGTCACAAGAGAAATTGATTCTTTCATGATGTGCGTTCAGGTGTAAATCAGATGAATTATTTTTCAATATATTTGCAGGTTACACCACGAGCTAATTCAACGAGCGCGAGTTGAATTACGAGTGGTGCAACCGAATTACACCACAGTTTTTTACCCATACATTGGTTTAAGTGTGTTGTATGAGATTTTTTCCACAGTTCGCGAATGAGGGGGAAAAGAAGAGGGAATGAGGAGGGTGTAACAAATTTTCCCGAGACACTTGCCCTCGCTAAATTCGCAAAAATTTGTTGCGCGAGAAATATAGTTGTTTTACAGTATACAGGGTGTTCAAGTTTATCCCGCCGCCACCGATTACTATTTAGGAAGTAAAGTTGTCGAAATTAACTAGGTTTTGCCATCGCATGATGCCTTTATTTGAAAGGCAACAAAACAATCCAAAGTAGTTGCTCAAAATACACACCTTTGAGGCCTTAGACAAGTTGCAGCTTTTGAAAATGTGTGGTAAACCTATTCAATAACTTCAGTTGATGGCTCATAGTGAGCTTTCCAAACAGACTTTCATGCGAGCAGACGAAACTTGTGACGCTTCACTGGTGAGTCGCTGATATGGAAAGCGACTTCATCGTTGCTCCAGCAAATATTCGGCCCAAAAATTAGGATGCAATCGTTTTCGCTGAAGAGTTGCCCGACAGAGTCCAGGTTTTCTGAGCATTACATCCTCTTGCTCTAGAATCGCGGTGAACTTCCACGATCGTAGCCCATTCTCCTTAACATGCGCCACAATTCCGAAAAGCTTGATGCTTCAAGAATTCGCACTCAAATAACTGTTTTACCTCATTCTCTTTTCCTCAGATAGATTGATCACCTCCAAGAGATCAAGGTAGAACCCAATATCTCCGAGAATCGAGATTTTTAGTCTCAGAAGGTTTAAGTTGGTGGCGATTCTTTTCTGAATTTTTTCAATGCAGACACTACGATAGTTATTTTGTAATCCATGATAACTACAGAACGATGACAAAACAATCAATAAATAGAGTTTTCTCATCGCACCTGAGAGAATGAATACAAGCTATTTCAGAATTCAAATTGTTGAATAGATCATGTCCAACTTCAATTTTTGTTAGCGATAGTTAGAATTTAGAACAATTTGCAAAGAAATCTAATCAGTGAGGGTATATGTCATCGATTGCTTTCCATTAAAACATCTTCACTATCAACGTGAACACCCTGTTCATTAGGGCCATTATTTTTTTCGAATAATTTGCAGTTGTTATTGCCTTAGATTATACGCTGATTGTTGGAAAAGACTGAATTAATTCCTGCTCAGGCATTTCTGAAGAGTGTGACCCTTGTATCAATAATATAAGACACTTCAATTGTTCAAACCCGACTATCTCATTCTGGATAGTCGATTCTTATGCAATAATGAAATTTCTTCTGTCGCAAATGCTAAATTTGGTACTTCGTTTTGATTGGAAGTTGCATCTGCATTGTGCGGAGATTACATATAAATGCAAACGATAGCAGCAAACTGTATTTCTACCTGTTGTTACTCTGTAATGTGTGGTTGATGAACTGAAGCCTCATTATGTCTACCGATGTTCCGATGATGAATATATCAGAGATTGATGTATCTGCCAGTGATGGTAGCAGTAGACAAAGTATCAAAAGGTCTCGTCCTTTTTGCCAAAGGATGTTGCGCAATGTCAACGTGTTCGTATTTTTCCTTTGCTTGTATGCGTTGGTCTATGGATCCTTAGTGCCTTATATGATATCCATGATAACTAACATTGAGAAAAGATTCAATGTTCCAAGTAGTGTGTCTGGTATCATCATTGGAGCCACTGAGATTGGCTATCTCATTTCTGTATTACCAATCAGTCATTATGGTGTTAGATCTCACATTCCTCGTGTTCTTGGGGTTTGTGGACTTCTAATATCTTTTTCAGCTTTTATGTGGGCTATGCCATACTTCATTTATGGACCACTGAGTGTTTCTGTTGTTAGCACTTTAACATCAAACAAAAGTGCTGAACTTTGTCATAGCGCGAAATCAATGAACACATCCTCCGCTTATCAATTCACCGAATCACCAATTTCTCACAAAACAAGTCAAGAAATCAATATTCATCTGGTCCTGTTCTTTCTTATATTTGGTGCAATCTTGAATGGAGTTGGTTCTACCCCATTCTTCAACATTGGTGTGACGTTTGTAGACAGTAATGTTTCTAAAGTAAAGTCCTCCTCTTACTTCGGACTACTATTCTGCGTTAGGACAATCGCTCCAGTAATTGGATTTCTCTTTGGCGGTGCTTTGGCTTCATTTCCAGAAAACATTCATGGTAAGGAAGTTTTTTTCTATTGAGGTTTGAATTTAAGAGATTCCCATTAAGCGCATGATTTGTTGTGTTATATAGTACGCTGATATAGTGCGTACATATTAATGATGATTTAAGGGATGAAGTCTACATTAAGTCGGCTTTATGTTTATGATAGCACGTGAATGATTCTAGAAATTAAACATATTTTCTGAAAAGCTGAGGTTGCATATCATCTCATTGGCACTCTCTGACATATAGTGATGATGTGATTAAGATAACTGTAGGTCTATTCTTCTTCGTTTTCGAAATTGAATAGAATAAAGCCTACATGTACTTACAAAAGAGGTTAAATGCGAGTGCATTAAAGAAAGTGAAATGCATTTTACGGAAAGAAGATCAAGGAGAGAATTTGATGAAATCGACCAGAAGCTCGGTTCGCGGAGGCGATATGAACGCTATAAAAAGGCACGTCGATCGTTGTGTTTAACATCAAAATTTTCATGCGACGTAGATGGGAAGTACCTCTTACCCTGAACAACACATCGAAAGAAATGTCTCACGTAGCATTAATGGATTAAGTAAGCGCAGAATCTGCATTTAAGTCACCAAAACAATGCGATTTTAGCGGCGTTCAAGGCATGAAGCTGATAGATCAGATAGTTTGGGGAATTGCAAAACCAAGGGAAGCCTTAGAAATAGGAGAGAGAGAGAGAGAGAGAGAGAGAGAGAGAGAGAGAGAGAGAGAGAGAGAGAGAGAGAGAGAGAGAGAGAGAGAGAGAGAGAGAGAGAGAGAGAGAGAGAGAGAGAGAGAGAGAATAGAGAGGTGAAAATCAATTAATTGAAATTTTGCAATTTGAGTGAACCAATGAATTGATCAATTGACTGTCTTGCCAGTTGCGAGCGGCTATTGGAAAAAATTAAATTACAATTAATTGTTATAAACGATTAGAATGTTTTCATCAATTTTACTCGATGTCAACCAGCGTCTGACTTCCATCACTGAACAGTCTGAAAACTAAATTTGTAGACAAGACTCGTGAATTCAGCGGATTAGGTTTTACAACCAATATCCTAAGACTGAGGTGGATGTATCTGCACATATTTGAACTGCTAGCTGTGGAAGCGACGGGATAAGAATTCATAAATTACCTCGTCAGCGCATATCATTACTAAGCTTAAAATCAACAAAGATCTATCAAAGGCAGCCATCCTTTGCAGTAACATCTTCTTAAGTACATTCTCCGCCTTTCTAACAAGTATCCATCAGTCGACTCATCTAAAAAATGCAGCCAGTCTTGTAATAGTTTGTATTCAGCTTTCTGCTCATTCTTCTACAGTCCGTTTCATAAAAAGTGGATCATCCTAAAATTTGACTAAATAAAACATAAGTATGATACAGAAAGCATTTTTCATGTTATTTCATGTCCCTTATATATTTAAATGTCCTTATATAATTTGATAAGCTATGATACAGCAACGGTTCTTAAGAAGCTAATATTTTGTGGCCCTACCCTTATTGTCAATGACATTACCAATTCGTCTAGGCATTGATTCGATGATATCGTTGATTTTTGATTGATCTAACTTTCTCCACTCTCTTTTTAACAGTGACGTAAGTTGTGATACGCCATCTGTAGGTAGCAGTGAACGACGAACGTTACGTTTTAGAATACTCCATACATTTTCTATGGGATTCAGATCAGGAGAACGAGCTGGCCAAGATAATGTCCTAAGCCCTAATTGAGACTTGCATAAGATGATTTCGCCAGTGACAGTGACTCATTTTGCCCATCTGAGACGTCTTTTTGTATGCTGATCTGATAATTCGATCTGAGAGGGCCTCTTACAGCTCTTGAAATTCGACTCAATAAGTCTTCTACGAATAGTGGACTTAGAAATAGGCGAGAGTAGTGCAGCCATCTCAGTTAACGAGAGACTTGGATCAACTTTAACAAATCTCAAAATTAGGCGGTCTCTACGTTTGGATGTTTTGCGTGGACGGCCAGAGCCCTCTTTACGACAGAGTCGAAATTCATCATTATGCCATCGATGCACATTTGTGTAAGGGACATTTAGTCGCTTGCTTGTAGCTCGCAAAGATAACCCTAGTTCTAGCAAGGCTGACACTTTGCCTTTTGTGAATGCGATATCGTTATTGTTCATTTGTGCTTTGTATTGTTTTCAACCGGTAAGAGATACCCGGTAGATTTCTAGCTGAAAGCAATCAGGAGTGCTGCCAACACCACCGCAACGAAGTCAGGAAGCTATGGAACATGAAGTCCAGTTAATCACATGTAGCAGTTACATTATTGTTGATGAATAATGGTGCTATACTGGCTCTGATTGACCGATTTTCTTTATTTTTGTTTTGCTTGATAGCTTTTGGCTTGTAGAACAACATATTACATAACAAAGGAAACAAATGTAATTTTATAAGAGTGAGGTATGATTTTGTGCAACATTGCTAAATGAAGATCAAATTATCTACTACTTTTTTATCTATAACAGGAAAACAACTCAATATTCATGCTTGAAATTTCCAACAATGATATTAGTAAGCACAACTGACATATCTTCCAAATTTCAGAGAAATTCGTTCAAGTTTGGCGGAGTTAGACAAAGTTGAAGTTAAGGCGATGTTTAAGGGTGATCCATTTTTTATGAAACAATCTGTACATGTATTGTTCATGACTGCTTACTTTTCTCATCGGGTGGATCATGGAATTGTGGTTCTTGCTTGCATTGCAATGTCATCACCATCAGGCCTGGATGTCTTTTTCGATGTTTGTATTTAATTCCGCTTGTTGTATTTGAGCTCATTCTCTGTATATTCAACCTAGTGGTGTTTTTTTTAGGTATTTGACAAATACATACAGTGCCCGACATAATTATAAAACATTTTCTTATATCAAGTCATTTTTTATGTACATGACTGCAAGTCTAACTATCGTGATTTTTGTTCTCAGAAGTTGATCGGGGTTATTTTTGATCGACAAAAAATGTTTTGGGATTATTTTACTTCTGTTATATTCCCTGATACAAAATTTACATAGATATAGGACCATAGTGGTTCCGTTAAGTTTTGATGTAAAAAAGAACCTTCTTTCATGAAAGTTGTGTATTTTCGAAAGCTGTGTTTTCAATTCGTTCTATCAAAAAATAACAATTTGTAAAAAAAATCTGACTACCTCTAGTTATAAAGATCAACAAAGCTTACATATCAAAATTCTGCTACTATCAATATTTTGTAGGATATCCATTTTTTGAATAACACTTGCGATCCTTCGGGGCATACTGTCAATCAGTCTGTGGCAATAATCACTTGGGATCTCCTAAAACCAAGCTTTTTTGATCGCCTCTTTGAAATCCGACATGTTCGTGTAAGAAACCTCACCAAGACGACGTTTCACAAATTGCCATAGGTTCTCAATGGGATTCAAGTCTGGAGAATTCCCGGGCCACTCCAAGACTTGAATCCCATTGAGCGCCCTCCGAAGTCCTCCTTGAAGTCCATTGATATCACCCTCCGAGCCATATGACAAGGGGCTTTGTCATGTTGGAAAATCTGGGTCTCACAGATATTCATAAATTGTGGCAACTTCTCCTGTAAGATCTCCACATATCCAGCCACGTTCAAGCGATGACTAACAGGTAGAAATGTAAGAGCTCCGCGTTGTTTGTATGAGAAACAGCCCCATACCATTATAGAAAGACAATGTTTCATGGTGGTTTTCATTGTATATCTGGGATTTGAAGGTGAAGCACCAGGCAATCGTCGAACAACAGTATTAGTTGAATTCAATATTTGAAAAGTCGATTCATCACTAAACATTACACGACGCCAATCCATCGCAGTCCAATGACGATATTTGTAGCAGAATTGCAGACGTTTCTGTCTCACAACGTCAGTCAACAGAGGTTTCTTGGATGGCTTTCTTGCTGGTCCATACTTCCCACGTAGTCGACGTTGAATGGTTCTTGTTGAGACATCAAGTAAAGCAAAATCAAGGTTTCTTTTTATTTGAGGAGCAGTCACAAATGGATCGATCGATGCTTGGCGACAAATAACAGAGTCGTCTCTCTTAGTAGTCGTTCTCCTTCGCCCGGTGTGCCTTCCGACAGAATAAGATCCAGTCTTCTTGAACCGATTTATCACCTTTGTTACCGTTGGGCGGGATATTCCAAGGTTCTTTGCTATTGACGCATGCGTTTGGTTTGTATGCAGCATTAAAGCCACGATTTGTGCCCTCTTGGACTCTGTAATTTCATCTTTCTTAGGCATCACGAAAATACTAGTCTTAACTTTAATAGATTTCAATGCAAATGAAGTTTTCTGACACGCTATCAACTTTAAATGCAAAGGAATCGAGTAACTAAGTGGCATAGATAGCGAACAATAGCATCAGTTTTCAAATTTTTCTGATGATCAATACTACAGTATGACTGCAACAATATTCATCGATATCGAATAAGAACGTCATACTTGTAGTCTGCATGCATCAATTGATTTGGGAAAACGGAAAGAAACTTTTGGGTTCATAATATTAAAAACAAATATAGAAATATAAAAAATGCTAATTATACCCAAATATATGTATTTAAGTATTCAGTGGCGATTAAAATACTATTGAGAGTCCATTCAAGATAAATACGTCAAGTGCAGATCTTGAAGCAGAAAGTTATAGTTAAAAAGGCGGAATGTTCTATAATTATGTCGGGCACTGTATATAGTTAGTCTTGTCAAAATTACATTCAAAATTTCGTCAAAACTATTTATGTGTTGTCGCAATCCACTTTTCTCCATTTCTGTCTTAAATACCAGCTTAGAACCATTGAAATTTTGAAAACGACGAGACGTCAAAATTGTGACTTCGATTACCATGGTGTTTAACTCCTCTACAATTACGACCGATGATACTTTGAATCAGAGCAAATTCATCGCGGATCCTTGCTGCAGTTCACGAGATCAGGATCAGGCGCTCAAAGCTGTATGTTTCAATGTTTTTTGTTCGATCACCAAGAGAGCCCGATCAAGCATTTAAACTGTGATCGACGCCGTTTTCTCTAGAGCATTTTGTAATGCTTTGCTCAAGCCCTCTTTACAAAGCACCTGGACCGACCACGATTTAACCCCTCCAACTCCTTTTACCCAACCATCGACAACCAAGCTTGAAGTTAAAATCGATTTCGTCCAAAGTAAGTAGGTAATCACTTTGGTCTTGTCGGATGAGTTGAGTCGTGGTCGGCCCAGGGTTTATATGTCGAGAGATAGATTTGAGAATTACAAAATAAGTTATAAAAAAATCGATGCTGACCGGTCTTGGGTGGGTTGATGTTTTGGTCAGACTTTACCATAAACCTTGCAAAACTCCTTTCTTCCACTGGCAACGTCAATTTTTTCGGGTACACTGAGATGTCATTTCTAAAGTTTCGAGTTGTACTTCATTTGAGTAGGATGCGCAAGCATGCATGTAATGCAAATGTTTAGGATATGAAACGGTGATTCAGCGCTTAATTCGAAGCAAAGTAGGTCACCTAATATTCATTCGATGCCAATCATTCCATTACTTATCCTCCTATATAGTTGAATAAGAATATTTGATGTGTAAGAAAATGATTTTAAATTCAATTTCTCCTCTGACATGTTGGCTATTTATCAGTGTTTGAAAGGAAATTAAGATAGTTCCATATCCCTTGAAATCATGAAATTAAATGATCTTCTGATAATGCGTTTCTCTCTAATCTTGTAGCCGAGACATCGTTGCCTCCCACTGATCCACGATTTATCGGAGCATGGTGGCTTGGATTCATTATACTTGGAGTTGTCACTGGAGTAACGGCCATTCCACTTCTTTTCTTTTCAAAAGAGATGGATAAACAGGTGGATGAAAGTAGCACCGATGAAGAATCAGACTTCTCAGAGACAATCAAGCCTAAAGAAGAAGATTTAGCGAAGAAGCGATTCTCCGTTTTTAATAAAAGCGTTGAGTCCATACGCAAGACAAGGAAGGATGCCATTATAAGTAAGTTTTTCTTATGAAGCTAATAGAGCATGAATGTAAATGAAACTTCAGTATCACTACTTCTCCTCCCACGCGGTGGACCATAGAATTATAGTCATTTGCGTGTGGGTTATCTGGAGTGGATATAATCCAATCCCAGCCACTGTATGCAATGGTAGCAAGCGATTAAGATTAACGTAGATATTCTCTCTCTTCGGTTTGTGTGATTAGTCAAGAGCGCGCTTTGCAGAAGTAGCTCTCATCAGACAACCCACGAATTTCAACGGTCAGATCGCACGCAGGCTTGTCAAGTGAGAAGTACATATTACAGAGCTAAATGCCTTGTCTGCGTGCTTGGGTCCAGAGATGACTTTCCTCAATACTGATGGTCACGGCTAGAGCTATTCTCGAGGGGCAAAAAGATCAATCTTCCATTGAACGCAATTTAAATTCAAGGCTGAATTCTGACTAGCCAGAAGATTGGCACCACATTAAACGTGCACAGTCAGTAAAGTTAGATCGTGAAGAATCGAGCTGTGTGAATAATATCTCCATTTAACGAATGTATCACTAAGAAAAATTGAGTCAAAGATATATACATTTCAGTTGACAGGCCTGTCTGCAATCTGACTGTTGAAGTTCGTGGGTTTTCTGATGAGAGCTGCTTCTGCAATGCGCGTGCTTGGCCAATCACACTAGCCAAAGAGAGACAAATATCTATGTCAATTTCTATCGATTGCTTCCATTGCAAACAGTGGCAGGGAAAGGAAATATTATTCAAGTGGAAATATAATTCACACCGTTCGACTCTTCACGATCTACATTTGCTGACTGTGTGCGTTTAATGTGGTGTTAGTCTTCTGGATTGTTAGAATTCAGGCTTGAATTTGCATTGCGTTTAATGGAAAATTGATCTTGTTATCCCTCGAGACTAGTTCTGGCCGTGACCAGCAGCATTGATGAATATCATCTCTAGACCCAAACACGCAGACAAAGCAATTTATCTCTATGGGGTGGACGTAGTCAGACTTTTGCTGTGGATACTTTGCTGTTTGATAGTTATATTTCACTTTTAGATGCCCATCCCGCATACTCTCAGGGCTCGCCCACCCGCCCAATAAATCAGTAGGAGATCACTTTTACTACAACCCCTATAAAGAAATGATTTTATCGTCATACCAGCTTCGGATGTGGGAATATTAAGAATGATGAATAAGAGTACATCGAGTAATTCCATAAAATGTGGGCGGGAGAAACCAGGACTTCAATTGAGAAAACAGAAACAATAACTCAAAATGCTTCTCTGAATCTAATTTATATATAATTGATCAAATTTTTCAGGGGGTTCAAATCCATTGATGAAAAGAAAAAACCAAGTTACTTGGTGCCTCCGTACAAGTATATTTTTTTGATCTATTTAAAATAAAGAAAATTTACACTGAAGTCAATAGTTGCACTGTACTTCGGCCTTTGGTACAGTGCAACTATTGACTTCAGTGTAAATTTTCTTTATTTTAAATAGATCAAAAAAATATACTTGTACGTAGGCACCAAGTGACTTGGTTTTTTCTTTTCATCAATCTAATTTATGTCATAAAATAAAGCGAATCTTGTTATCCAGACCCTTTCTCAATTAATTCTCAATTTTTCTTGGATTTCTTCATTGATTTCATAAAAGTTTGAACATCTATGTTGTCTGAGGAGGAATGAGACAACTACGATCGCGATCATTCTGAACACTTTCAGCATAATTGAAGACGCTTTTATCTGTGTAGTCAGATAAAAATTTCATGTAAATGTGATGTCGTCAATAACTTCATTTAACCTTCATTTAAGATTCGCAAATATGCCATGAAAACATGTTTATTCAAGATAACATGGATCAACTTCTGAAAACGCTTCTTCCATGTCATCGCTAAAGCTGGTCAGCCATTTATCGTAAAACTCACTGCTCTCAATTTCGTCAAGTGGACATTGCTTGTTTTAGGGTTATTAGAGGCTCTGTTTGGTCCGCAGTCAAACGTCATGAAAATGCAAGTCATGAAGTGGCAAGTCATGTAAGTGACAGTGCAAATATGAATTCAGACAATAAATAGCTAACTTCTATATACTCATCTGTCACCAATGTTTGGCAAATGATCATTCAAATTAGCTATCAGTGAACTTTATTATAAGATGAGCAGGTGTCATGCGTCCACTGAATGAATATTTGGTGATGAAATCAGCATGTATGAATCAAACATTTGCTTATTCGAAATTGAGAACATCACCTACCCATTCAAAAATCTTTTCATTGTCCACCTATCGCAACACGCGGCTCAATTTTTTCTCCCAACGAATTTTGGATGACTGGAGCGCACTTCCTGAAGAAATCACTGTCTCCAGCTCATTGAAAGTACTTAAATGTAAACTGCCAAATTTCATTATGTAGCTCCTCATCATCCTGCCTCGGTGCTCTGCTACACTTATTGGTGTAGTTGAATAAATAAAATAGTAATTCACCAAATCAACATAATGTGACTAAATGGATGTTCGGACAGAATTCTCATTGAATTAATAATTTTGGATTCACGAAATTGCTCTACAAACTTTATATGTAGCGTTTTTATATTTAATGGTACCTCACCAACACACTATTCTAACGGAGCTCAAAGATTTTTCGTGATTGCAATTAATCAGAAACTGAAAATATCATCTACACAGTGCACAACCCTATATTAGAAGAGACAATGTTGGCAATTACTGCAGTGTGTTATAAGATCTATCAGATCAATCCGCTTTGTGTTTGCTCCAGTTGCTGACCAGGTTGAGAAATAAACATTCAATACCCTCCCACTCCTTACAGCTAAAGTTTCTATCAACGGAGCATTTGCGGAAATGTTTCACTGTCGTACATATGAATTCTAACTTTAAAGAAGCAAAAGAAAAAATCAAAGCGATGGAATAGAGAAACAAAACTTGTCTGACAAATTTCGAAATAAAATAAGCAGAGAACATTCCATAAAACCACTGTTATTGAGTGTAAATCAATTATAATTCTTTCATATTTTGCACTTAACATGATTCTACCTATTAACTAGCTGTGAGTTTCATATGGCATATTGGAGGGCACAATCCTTTTTGCGTCGATTATTCCAACTTCATTGGGTACGATGATTACTCTTTATTCCCTCGATCGAGGACAGCGTTGGAGACTAATGCTAGTATAGTAATACACGATCCTTGTCGACATTGTTCCTCCACAACTTCTTCGACCGGCCGACTGGTCTTCGCCCTGCTCCGTCCATGGATTACAATCGCTTTGTCCAGCATCTGTCATTCATTCTAGCTACTTATCTTGAGCCATTGCAGACGTCATCTTAGCACGACATCACCAATTTCCTATAATTGGGGCCATCTTCTTATTTCTTAAGTAGAGATCCGATGCTCAACAGCGGACATCACTCCAGGGGCCTGTTTCATAAAATTAAGCAGTCTGATATGTATCAGTGACATTTTCAGCAGTGAAATATAAAGCACTGCTTTAAATTGCGTTTCATAAAAATTAATTTTCCGACTGAAGATTAAGCAGTCTAAATTAATCAGTGATACATATAGCGTTTCATAAAGATTTCGGACTGATGAAAACACTGATATATATCAGTGTGATTGAGTGATTAAAACAATTGTGGATAATTCTTCGTAAATAAAACAATTTCTGACAGCACAGAGTAAATATGTAGGTAGAGTGTCGACCTAAAAAAGTATCTGTATAAAGTGAAACTTTTTATATGAAAAGATTCAGTTTTTTTTCGGAGATTACGTTCCTGCGGTCCAAAACATTATTTGAGCAGTTTTGAAAAACCTCAATATTTGCCAATTTAATTACTACCGACATGACTCCCCATTGTAAGTAGTATGAAACAAGTTGGATATCAAAAGGAATGAATATTCGCTAACAAGCATCGCAACTAAGCGGAAATTGTGCTGATGATCAAGAAAATGTAATGAACGGCATTATAATGGAAGTCTTCATAAAAAGTTGAGATTTTATTGTGCTGTCGTGGCTGAAATTTCATATTTTTGATTCAATTTTCATCGGCATGAATTTATGATTGAGTAAATTCATGTGTGAATTGATGTAAATTATTTGTTAATTTAATTTACATTAATAATTTACATGTGAATGAATGTAAATTCATAATACACATAGCCCAGCACTGTGCTATCTTGTAACTCCATTCCCATGTTTAAAAGCTCGACCAAGAACTTTTTAATGACAGACTGATTTTTATATGTAAATTTCATTTCTTTTTATCATATGTACAGTGGCCTTGAAGCCTTTTGTCATAATGCTACTATTCCTTTTAAATAAATCGTGATCAAATCAAATCAAAAACATGTTTCATTTCTTGAATCTGAATAGTGATGTGCACTCATTTACAGCTTTCAAAAGTAATGAAAATCATTGTCTTTGATTCTGTTATTTTGCTCTACCAGCTGCTTGAGATAAGATCGCGCTTAAAAAGATTCTCTTGTGGTTCAGCATGAAAGCAATGGGGTTATCGAGTTGCTAATTTAACAAACATTACCGCTCCGAGGCTGTCATGACACGGACAATCTGTAAAATAATCTCATTTCCATCTGCTTTATACTATCATAATCAGTCAATTCCGTGGTAATTTCTTCAAACTGCATAAATGTGTATGTCTCACATTTGGAGACAATTCCAACTGTATTCACCTCGAGTTCATTTAATGAAATCGAAAGTGTATACACATTGGGGATTTAATAAATGTGGAGTTTCCACTCTACCTAATATACCTACTCTATGTTTGACAGTAATTGAAATAATAATTAGAGAAGTCAATCTGAGGCAAATGGTGGAATATTTGAGAATCTTTTTTTCTAGCTGTCATCGATGTATGTAAAAGTCAATACCTCAACGTCTTTTAATATTGAAATGATTTCATGTCATGCCGTACCTCATTACACGAAAGAAATCGAAGCCCTCAAAGCAACCCTTTATAATTTTGCTGTTACCGGACGTTTTATCGTCACAGCATTGCCACTTTTCAAAGGAAGAATTTTTCAATAAACAGTATCCAAATTTACCATTCTGACAAATAGTTTGTTACTGACAGCAAAATTGAAAATCAAAAGACGTTTTCCCATTTTTAAGTTGTATTTGCAATCATTTCTCCGATATTTTAAGTTTCTATAGCTTTCTCGATGATCATTCACAGATTTATCAACCTCAAGAGGTTGATAGAAATTTTCACATTTCTATCAGTGAATTTCCATATTTTCAATTTTCGCGCGCTACTGATACTTCTTTGTGAAACGCAATTCTTTTCCAGACTGCTTAAAATACTGATTTTAAGCAGTGTGGGACTGATACAAATCACTGCCTAATATTTGGTTTTGTGAAACGCTGTTAATTTCGACTGCTTTAAATCACTGATTTAAATCACTGCTTTATATTTACTTTAAGAAACGCAAAAAATTTTCCACACTGATAAAAATGCTGATATAAAGCAGTGATATATTTTATGAAACAGGCCCCAGATACCGATGCAGAATTAGTTGTGCTAAGCTAATTTACTAAGACGGGAGCTACTGACATTTTCATATGAAATTCACGCACAAAGGGCTTAATAGCATGGATTTGTAGATCTTGAAACGCTGAATACAAAAATCAAATTCTTGAGTGTCACAGTCAGTCGCTTTCGGTTATAGATAAGGTTAAAGGATTCACATTGGAATCCAATGGTAAAATTCAAGAAATATCTATGGATTGTGAAACACTTGGCAATTTTCGTACATTTTCTTTGCAGAAAAGAAGCTATGTATCAGAATGCAATGAAATTTAAAACATGATTGAGTTCAGAACATCAACTTCGATATAAAAGTTGAAGTGAGTCACATGATTCAGCATTTGATGTCTGTGAGCCTCTACAAAATGAGTAAATTTCATGTTTTGACTTAATTTTGGCGATTTTGCTTAATTTGTGAGTGAATTTGAGAAGAAAGCGTCAGTAACTCCCGGACTATGCGGGTCCCATGCTTCCCATATATTCTCAATGACTCAACTTTATTCACAGGCCCTATCTTTTATGAATATTATAGTGCTGAAAGATCCTCAGAATATTATGTGATCTTGTATAGAGCAGTTTGCCGTAGTCCCATCATAAACGAAATATCAGTAATATTGCAAGACTTTATATTTTGATTGACTGATGCGTGCAAAAATTGCTGCGAATTGATATTTGTTATTGTGCGAGCTAATCAATTTTATCATCGTCATAGCAACGGTCGACAGCTAAGACAAGTGCTGTGTACTGTCACAAATAATCAACTGTTCAGCATAGCTCTCTTATACTTAAAAGCGAGGCTAGTTAGAGCATAGAAATTGATAACAGTAAAACCTCTAGAATGGAAGCAAAGCTTCATGCAATGCATAGTAGTGGAACAAAAATCGCACGCATTTTCACTCAGGTAAACGTGTCAACGACTTTTTCATTGGGTTAGAATCAGTGTAATTCTAAACTTTTATTGATGATCCATGCCCCAACTTATTTCCCCCTTGATATGCCGCGACCTTTAGTCAATGTCCATTCTAGTCAACTTCAGATAAACAATCTATCTCTATGAGTTTGAGTGAGACAGTCAAGAAATAGGAATAGATTGTTTTGTTAATGATCCCTTCATTAGTCATCCTTTTGTTTCATACATACATGTGGTCAAATATCAGATACTCCGTGAATGATATGCATTTTGAATTGATTCGAATTATTTTGTTTCAAGAAAAATGGCTGAAATGTGAAAGGTCATTTTCACTGATGCGCTTGAAGAGTCATGTGATTGCACGTTTAAATAGATTTTCAAGAAATTGCCAATGTTGTATTAAACCTGATAACCAGTCATGGCACGATCATTGTGTCAATTATCAGCTTTCATCCAACTAATTTTGTAATGTTGAGTGTCATGACTTGACTGAGTGAAGTGGAATTCAATTTGAGAAAATGAACCAATTCAGTTATGCGTGAAATTCCCTTCCTATATAAGTATCTGTGTAAGCTTAAGCTTACTTGGTTCTTTTTGTCAAACTGCAACTTCCGCCGAAGAGAAAATATGCACTGTCGTTCTGCTAAGTTGAATTTCGTTAAGGTCAATGTTCAAACACCTGGAGCTTTGTTGATGACCTAATCTGCCTGAAGAAATTTCAAATGAATATGTAGATGTTGTCAGAATTTGGCTTAGCCTGCGTGCCCTCTGTCATGCAGATACATGAATACGAAGCTTTCCTTAGTCAACCAATGAGTGGAACCAATTTCAGAAAAGTTAAGAGTGCTACAATTGTAGGTTTTTGCATGTTATTTCCACAATTTCTTGTTTCCTGTAGTTGAATCGTTGTTTTAAGAAGCGTAAATGTCCCGCTTCAATTGCACATTTGCCAAGGACCACTGATGTATAAGGACGGGGCACGAGAGGTGTACGCACTAGTGGTGGTATGGTGTAATCATGACACAATTATTGACTTTTGTATTTTTTCTGTAAGACATGTAAGCACACTGATGAGCGCTGTTAGCTGACTTTGGTAAGTCGATTGTCTAAATTCGAAATTGATACAATGAAACTTCTCCTGATGTTGACACAATATACGTTGTGTGTTGAATGGCGATCGATAGGTATCTGAAACCGAACGCTGGACTCATTTTAAGTTGTGAAAATCGCAATTTGCATTATGTTCCGTAAGACAAAAATCCCACTTAAGAGCCGCTAGATATGACTTTACGTTGTTATATAAATATGGAACGTTCCAAACATTAAGCTACGTTCACACATGAGAGAAGAACCTGAGAGTTGATCTCAAATCAAACCTGAGACTGAGACCAACCCGTTCACACTTGAGAGACAGATCTCAGGAAAAAAGCTGCCCCTCATTTTCTTGAGCCTCTCCTTCACTGAACTATCGACGCTGAGACTCGCTGAGACATGACCTGAGATCTGCTGAGACCTAGGTCTCAGACCTGTTCACACTATCGACATCAGGTCGCAGATAAATTGAAAAATGTTTCTATTTATACCCTTTTGTTGCGCTAACTCTCAGATTCCGTTCAGACTATATGAGAGCTTGCTGAGACTCATGATTCATTTTATCATAAATCGTCATAAAGAAAAGACGTAGGCAAGCCGCTGAAAGCCTATAGGTATTCGTAAAATACTCCACGTAAACAGGTCATCAACTCGTTTACGTAGGTTGTTTAATGCATTGCTATTTTAACATGACGAATAATTTTGATAATCTTTACTTAACTGATTTCCTTTGAACTTAAATCTCAAATTATTTTTGAAGGCCTACTCATTTCTTTTCAATGCCGCGCATTGAAAGTTCGTACATATTGTATTTGTTGCAAGCTTACATGCATTTTGCTGCACATTAAATTTTTTACATATTTCATGTATTTTACATGGATATCTTCGCAGTTATCTTCACACCCTTAAACTTTCTGCAATAGCCGACATTTATCCAAAAATGAATTAATTCCAATTTCGTATTCTAAACATGTTTAACCATGCACTGACTACGCAGATGCCATTTATCAAGTCTGTTTGTATTTCTGATTGATGAAATGAATGCAATTGCTTTGTTATGAGCAATGTGCAATTCAATCATAATTAAATCAAAAATCTTCAATTAGTCAGTATATCAGTGTAGGTTAAAAAATAGGAAAGCTTTATAACGTGATACACGTACTTAGGCTACTAATTACAGTTATTGCAATAAAAAAATCGTTTCACACTAATACCACATTTCTCATGGACCCAATAGGAATTTTGGCCTATAGAAGAATTCTTATGGCAGCACAAAATACATACAATGTACTTCGTTTACTTGATTCTACTCAATTATTGAAACTTGGGTTTTGGGTTTTGACCCAGATTTAGGGTATACCCAATACAAGTTTTTGCCCAATCTTGCGTTTCGGCCCACTGGTGTATTTTTCCTTTGTAACTGATTTAACCGAGTATTGCTGGAATATTTTACTGAGTTATAAAACTCAGTATACCGAGTTAAACTTAACTTGGTTAATTTCCGGCAAACTCGGTTAAATGAGTTTCTTGAAAAACTGAATTGACAACACCGGTTTCATTCGGCATGCATGTGGGAATGAACTAACCAAAGAAATCCTAATTAAAGGATTCCTGCTTGTTGAAATTTTATGCGCGTCGTGATTCAACGCATTGACATTAAGTTGACTATTGCGTATCTTTGCGAACATGTAGATGCAAGTCCGCTGTTTTTCATGTTTTTTCTACTACTGACTACATGTATTTAGTGTCCCGCTTTTGGTAGTAAAAAAACATGGCCACCATGATATAGCTCAAAACTAATTTCATCAATTAAGTTTAAATAGCCTGGACGTGCCTCATTATGTTTCTGTCTGATTCATCGTAAATTCAGATTTCTGAAAGAAGCAAAACATGACAATATTTACAATTGTCATAAATATCGTGAATGTCATCAAATGAATCACTAGTTTAGACTGAATTGACTTGTGCAACGAACAGAAACACATGAGCACAAAGTATTATTCCGCGTAGAAAATAAATGAGCGTCAAATACACAATCCAGTTGGATATTGATAACAAGGAAGTCTCAGAAAAGTTGAAACGCGTACAACTTTTGCTGAGACATGGTCGTTGTCTCAGTTGAAGGTCTCAGGGTTGTTCACACTTGAGACAAGAATCGTGGAGTTTGTCTCACAGGCTTCTCTCAGAAACTTGAGAGAAGCTTGTTTCAAGACCGTTCACACTATCTCTCAGCAAACGTGGTGAGCCTCCCCCTGGTCGCCCCGCACAAACGACCACGGATGAAGTTAGTGGGTCTCAGGCATGTCTCAGGACTGTTCAGACTACGTGGAGTTAGTCGCAGCATAATTTTCATTGACGTTTGAAATGGACGACGGAAGCTGTAATCTTGCCGTTTGATTGGATGATTGCCTGAGTCTCAGGTCTCAGCTCTCATGTGTGAACGTAGCTTTAGCTGTACGCACAGAATTAGATTCATCTGCGCGCGCTTCGAAGCAGATAAACAAAATATTTAATTCTGTGGCTGTACGGGTACTTCTATTCTTCCCCCTCCCACATTTTCCAATGCTTCCAAATTCATCAAATTTCGTCAAACTTGTTCACATTGGATTTACAGACCGTTTCATAAATCGTTGCACAGCACAAAAAATTCTTCTATCTTTTGCATATGCTCATCAAATATCATCGCATGCTGA
>CAJQUW010007298.1:0-96760 GCA_907163375.1 Prostheceraeus crozeri
AATAATTTAGCCCAAACCGGCTTCACCTGTCAGTCAGGGCTTGTGCAAATGAATTTATTCATAGTATATACTACACAACATAAATTTCAAAATCATTGCATCGAATCTCGTAAACAATAGGAATGGGAAAATCAGCAATATAATTAAGATAATAACATAGCTCACTTGTCAATGATCTTATTCAATGATGGTTTTAAGATTTTAATGCATCGCGTTTCCTTTTCCTCTAACCTACTACTATTACTTAGTAATTTGATAAGTGGCATAGCGTTTAAAATGTGAGGGCCTATGATCTTTCACAACATATCGATATATATTCGCTGACAATAAGATTTTTGGTAGCTCTTGCACCGAACTTGTTGGTGATGTACTCTGATCCTAAAGCGAAAATAGTCACCAGTCTACCCAACATAAAGTTGTCCACATCCACGGCACTTTATCACGTATATAAGGTCTTTAGACGAGCAAGTCTTGTTGGCTCTAATTGTGAACTCTTTGTCTGTGTGATATTTAAATATTTTACTTTCAATCAAACATTGGCAGCATTCGCATCTTTTGTTACCACATTTTTAATCCGAATAACCCCAATGTGTAGCCTATCATAATGTCATCAATCCCATTTTTTCATCACTACCATTAGAGTTTCAAAGTTGAGCCCATGTTCTTGTACTCGTGGAAATCGACACCCAGCAGAAATTAGATTTCTCGGAAATCAACATTTCGATGTTAGAAGATTTTGCAATTAGTTTCCAGTATTCCCAGAATTTTCAACACAACTATACGTAATACGACACAAAAAGTGGTCACATACATATCGTTGCAGTTATACTGGAGCACTTATTTTAATTATCAATATTCAAATTAAAGCTACGATTCTTAGTAGGCTAATACCACCAGCCCATAATAGAGACAATCCGTAAATAAAAATCATTCCGTACCAATAATAAATAGTAAATAGCAAAAAAATCATTATCATTCATTCTTGCTTACGATAAATGCAAGTTTGTTAACGAATTAAAAAACAAGAATATCTTTATTTTCACTGACATCAATTTTGTATCAACATGTAACACATTTTCTGTATTATTTGTTTTTTCTATATAATTGCTAACTGAGAAGCGAAGAAAAACATTCGAAAATTCAGATGATGATAGAATTTGTTTGATTATAAGAATTTCTATTGTCACATTTTAACAATGAAAAAAACTTGTATGACCAGATGATCGTAGATTTCCGTGTTTTACACATTCCTCACTTATCATGTTTGTAACTTGATAAATATAGAATTTTCAGCTAAATATGACGTCACAGATGAATTTCCCGATGCATGTTAGGCTTATTTTATGCCTTATTTATTAAAGATTGGTTGAATTACGGGAATAAATGACAAAAATTCCTGCGGAAATCAACAAGGTGTCGATTTCCGAAAGTCGTCTATTTCCGTAGCCAGAACTTGTGTACGGTGTAAACTTCCGCATGTACCAGAGCACTAAAGCTTGAGAGCTGGCAAACAGAATAAGCCATAAACCGTAAGCAATAAAACATCAGCCATGAGTTGTCAACCGCACTGTAATCCTCTGCGTGCGGATTCAGGTCGCACTTACGTGCCAAAAGCCTGGTGACACTCGAGAATAACAAACGGGTGCCAAATAGGTGCAAATCCTAGATGGATTGGCACATAGAAAAATCAGATATAGAGTAAAAATCAGCACTGCTTACAAATAAAAATTTCAGTAGTATTTAAAGATGTTATAATATGATTATGGCAGAAAAGTTTTTTCCCATTACAGCTTTACTTATAATTATTATTGATAGCATTTAATACTTCACATACTTTAAGGGAGTTAATCCTGATACATGGCACATTTAAATTGAGAAAAGGTTTCCATCATATAATCGAATAAAAAATCAAAGCATCATGGAATTGAATAACAAAATTTATTTTTAATACAAACGCATCATACTAATGAGAGCATATAGACTCTTTGTTCATCTACAAAATGGCATAGGCTTTTACAGATGCATCTTACTGAAACATGAGAAGAAAAATCGACCAATTTGAGATACAAAACTTGTACAAACATTCAAAATAATACTAAAATACAATCAATTGCGGCGTTTACTGTGTTTATCAAAATTGACTCTAAATGAATCGCATAAAAATGTCGTAGAAAGAGTGTTCGTATATTACAAAAGGATGAATATGGGAATGATTCCGAAACAATTCATAAGTACTACCAAAAAATGCAAAGGACTGACGATTTCTGAAAACAAATTAAGTCAACATGAAAGTTGTTTATGTGTGTGCAATCTGAAGATATGTAAAAGCTAGGGGTCAGTCTATTGAAAGAATAGGTATAACGACCAAATTCTCAGAGTAGGAGTTTTTGTAACCTATTATCAAGATAAATAAAGACTTAGATAAACATGTGATATCATTCTGTTTTATAAACAGACGTAAATAATTTCCGTCTGGAATTCACAAATTACGTTGTGCTTATACATGGCTATATATTTACTACTTGGAAAGAAGGAAGTCAATCAATGCTAATTTTTGCTAATTTCTGAGTGATAGCTACATAATGAACTTTAGCAACACACTACAGTGCTCATACTGCGTACTCAGTCTGTACAGTAAACCGTAATTAGCAAAAATTAACGTTGTTCACTTCATGAATCTATCAAATTGAATATGGTGTATTTATATCTTATTGTAAATCTGAAAGATAACAAGCAAGGCCACATATACCAGTAGTACTACGTTTGTTTTATTGCATGTTTACAAATATCTAGGAAAATAACACCTTCGAAAAGAATGTTATTTATCTATCTGCGCAATGGGTCTATAGCAGAGTTTTAAGGTTGTGACCTTAGATCTGGTCAAACTGAAGACTTAATTCCTTAAAGGAAATAATTATTGGTTACATTTAAAATCAATGTTTGTTTGAGACATTGATTGATCTAATCACAAGGGTTATTTTTTTATTAGAGATCTTTCGATCATCACCTCGATGACCATGTCACTGCAATTTATTATCCTCAAATATATCAACCTCTCGTAGGAACCTATGATAGTCGAGCTTTTATTTGAAATATATCATAGTTTCCTACGAAAGGTTGAGATATTTAAGGATGATAAAATTGTAGTGAGCATGATCATCGAGGGGTGATGATCGACAAATCTACTGTACATGAAATAAACAAAAATGATAGCGGAATGACCGGATCTTACTTAGCAGTATTGAAGAAAGGTTTGGCGTCTAATGTGATCCTGGGGGCTATGTCTTATTATTGAGGACACCTAAGATTCATAACTTTGACAATATAGCGGGTGAAATAATCCAGGAAATGCAATAAGAGTATATTCTTTCACTAAGACAATTTAGTATTTCATTAAATCAAATTAATTGTGTTTAAAAAAATTTTCGCTGCTATTTTTGTAAAGGTCTTTTCTGATGTCCATGATACCTTCCATGACTTTCCAGTGTTGCCTCTTGACGCGGTAAATGGTTAATATTGCATACCAAGAAACAGCACGAAGATAGAAGAATAGTTTGTAGGCCACCATTGCACTCAATCTCTACTCCATCACATATCACCTTTGTGTCTTCAATTCTGACAGGTTTCTGAAAGAAAAGAAACGTGAAATGATACCACGTGAAACATACAAAAGTCTTAGTTTCGACAATGTATAATATTTTCTGATCTCAGAATTCATACCGTAAGCAATATTATACTATTCAACTCAATCAGAGTTCGGATCGGGCCGATATTTTTGCTCGACCCGATATCACGGATAGATCCAGACGGAGGATGCAATCCCCACCAAAAGTAGGACCTACTTAGGTAGTAGCCTACATGTATTGGCATTTTCTCTGATTTTGGTTAATTGGAGTTGAAATTAATTCTCATTTTTCCCCGGCTGCATATTTAAAGACATTGCTGAGACATGAGTAAAAGATGCACAGCAACTATTTGTCCGAGGAGGGTAAAAACAATATTCAAATAAAAGAACATCACGGGCTTTTCGATGGCACCGTGTACTAATTAGAAAGCTGTACGATGCTGAGAACGATCGCCAATTTCATTTAATGATAATTTGATCAAGTTCTGACCTACATACAGGTCTTTTTTCTATCTATTTTCTAAATGGCCGTCATTCTAAAAGTAGAAATCTTTAAAACAAACGAAGAGAGATTTCATGAGAGAGTACGCCAAAAACACACGTAATAATTTCAGATTGCTTGACTAAATAGTTTACGAATAATCGCATTTCGAAAATGACAGTTTGAACTTTTAAAATCAAAAAGTCAAATTTTGCACAAAATGTGGATTTATGAAGAAGTGAGCATAGAAGAAGGTGACTTTATTACTGTACTGATAAAGATTGGTGTATTCCTCAAATGAATCTGAAATATTTTAGGAATCAATAGCATATTAAATCCATGACATCTATTTGAAAAAGGACAAAGGACCTACCTACATTGATAGGTAGTTTTCTACTCATTGGTATGTTTAAGATGCATTTCATCTATCTCTAATCATCAACTTGTTCTTCTCTATAAACGTGTTTTTGATATGCTAATAATTGATAACAAAACATTTTTTCACCTAAAGCTACACTCTTATATTTTCTCAACTAACTTTGAAGATCATTTTTAAATCTTTTTCATAGCAATAAAAAATCATTTTGCATTACTTTATGAAGAAAGCTCGCCGAGGTGAATTTTTCTTGCGAGTAGAACTATCACACAATCATCATACCATCATATAATCATAATTGACAATATTTTAGCCAATAACACGAGTATCTGTTGATTGGCTGGATGTCCCATAACATAATCGCGCGATACTCATCCTTGTTTTCACTACTAAGCATGGGAAAGCGATTTCACAAAATTACTTAGTTCTGTCTTGAGAAAGCCTTCCACATGTGACAAATAAAGACAAATGTATAAAGATATCATAAAATTGACACTTTTATATTGAATTGCATGTTAATCGTTAGCTATACTCTTTAGTTTCAAATAGAATCTGTGCCGCAATACGTGTTTTGTAGCATTTACGTGATGTGAGTGGTCTTCGTGAATGATTCGTAGAATCCGTGAATGAGAGATTCATATTTGCATACCAAATACCATCCAACCGTTAACTTTTCTGGTGAGAAGTTTTAAATTTGCTGTTTATAAAGTAAAAACGATGTTTTATCTTTGCACATTTTCAGATGCAACTCAATTAAGTTTATTCCTGTAAAAAAAGTAAAACATAAAAAACTAGGAGAGCGATGATGTACACAAGTATATGTGTGCTCAAACGAATTACCGTTAAGTTTTCGTTTAATAACATAATCAGAAGGGGAATGCATGTGTACATGGTTGGCGAAGTCTATCCTGATTTCTCAATTTCACCGGCACACATTATTTCTGCATCACTTGAAGCCAAACACTAAACTGTCAGGACGATCGATTTTTAAATTGTGAGTCAGAAAAATACCTACGTTTTTCACTATTTCTAAAACTGTATCTTTGTATATTTTTGATTCCTGATGAGAACATCAGATATTTGTAAATGATATAAACTTATTATGCGAGTAAAGAACATCTGTTAGAAAGGATATTACTGTCAAAGAATCATAATTTAAGAAAAACATGATAATTTCCTTATTTTATCTCATACACAGCTGTATATGTTCAAAAATATATAGTTTCATAAAGCTCCAGATGATTTGTTTTGTATGTGTCATCTAGTAGTGGCCATAAAATTTGTCTACAAACATAATAAATATTCTGAAGATTATCTGATGAACTTAAAATGTCAGAAACAGAAACGACCTACAAGTAGGTATATTTTAATCGCAACCTTCCAGACATTCTCCAGAGTTATAGTTTGCATACGGTAAAAATTCCACCTCCCTGATCTTTTAAATGATAGTTTTTATCCTAAGCTTCATGTGCTTGTCAAAATCATAGTTTCATTGCATTAGTAGCTCTGACCACATGAGTATATAAATCAGGGGTGCGGAGTCGGAGTCCCATTATTTTTGTCGGAGTCGCAGTTTTATCAAATGATAGGACTCCGTACTCCGGCCGATGACCCGAAATACAATACAAACAAATTATTTATCCTCGTGCATAGCTGTCACTGTCTTGATGTCAACTTTCTCTGTCAAACAAAAGTACTGAGACAGCATGCATGCAAAGCTTGTAATAGTTGAGGAAATGAACCGTGATAGTGAGAGAAGGATTGTCTTTTCACTCGGTGATTTAGTAGAGAAGACAAGCCTTCCTAGCCTCGATCACACCTACGCGCCAAAGGTCACATCAGAGACAAAAATGAAATACTAGTTTGTTTAAGAACATTACCTCTTACCCTCACGTTAATCGTGTGTGATGGCTCCTCTAAAGCGCATATCAAAATCGCAAGTGCACTCATATTTTTTGAAAAAGGATGTAGGATTTACCTGTCTGATAGAGACTGGAGAAAAACCGTGTGAAGCACACATCATGAAGATGGGAAGAGCCGAGTCGCATGCATCCAACTTAAAGCGACATTTGATAAACTTTCATCGAAAAATGATTGATAATTGATACAGCAATGATCACTAAGGATCTAGGTTCAGGTAAGCCTATAATGATCTATGATGTAGGTTAACAATTTTTTTAAAAAAACTGGGCTATATGTACTTGCCACCCGGAGTCGGAGTCAAAATGATAGGACTCCACATCCCTGGCATAAATTGTGGTGGAAAATGCTTCACAATATCAATCTCCATGGCTTGCTTCAAAAGATGAAGCAAATTGTGTAAATTTTGGCGCAGTGGTACAAGAGAAGAAGCTTTGAAAATACAGTAAATTTCATGAAAATTTTGACAAACTTTAACTTCTTTGTTAGCATTCAACTTGATCTATTTACAAATGAGATAAAGCTATCATAATTTCAAACACATTTTCTGAATCGTTAGATCATTATCTTTCGAATGGTGTTAACTGTTACACATTTTAGCAATTTTATCAACAAGAACATTGCTGTAGACTGAAATGAATAGAAAAGTACCTACATGTAGACCAGACCTACATAAATTATCGTTAAACATTTCGAGGTTACTTTTTACTCCAGATGGAGGTGTCATTGTAACAGTTTCAGAGGTTTACATGGAAATTTATAGGATTTAAGATTTAGATGGAGCAAGTATCGAAAGTTGACAATATGTAATAACTTACTGAGCTTTCCTTAAAGAAGCAGGCCTCCTTTTCTCTCATTCGCCTTATTATTTGACGAAAAAACTGTCCAAATAATGGAGGCTGAAAAATGTTACAATAAGAATTATAAAGCGAAAGCGAAATAATGAGTAGTCACGCATGGAGCTTACTTCGGTTCATCGGGAAAATTTCGCCCGGCTTTCACAGACAGACAGCTGCCTGATCTAGACCCTCCTCCAGGTGCTCAACCCATTCATAACAAGAAGGGGTTACAAAAGTAATAGTCTGTCTGACTGTTTGATGCGTAGAACTGCGCGATCATTCCAGCTTGATGCAAGAGCTGCAAAATAGTGGAGAGTAAAGTAGCAGTTAGTCGCGTCACAAACAAATCAAATTTCAAAATTTTAACATGAAAGTCGATCTAGTACGTATACTAATTTTAAACGTCAGCATCCATCATTACTAAATAGACCTATCAACAGGGCTGCCGTGGGGATGGGGATTAAATGGGAATCCACATCCCTATGCGGATAGGATGGGGATTGATATTTTCCCCATGGGGATCCGCACATATGGGGAATTCTGAGCTTATCACTGTGTTGATATAATTACTTCAATAATTTAAGTAAATGTACGTACTGTACTACATACATTCTGTCGTCAACGTCCAGAAATAGTGTCTCGAGCGCTCAGCTAACTTCAAATGAACCTTGAATTAGAATTAACTATCCACCAGCCACTCATGCGGCTTTCGAAGACTCGTGAAAACTAGGGATAACGAATAGCTGAGATTCCTGACTTCCCTACAGTACATGAAACTTTATCAGAATATGTTAGTTTATTGCTTCGACAATATAATAAGAGTTGTAAGTAAGTTTTTATAGTAAGAGTTGTAAGAGTTTTGGTCTTAAGTTTCATGATATTCTGAATTATCATATGGAAAGTAGATGCGCAATGATTTATCTTTTATAAGCAGATATACTGATCATGATATACTATGTGCGGTTGAAATTTATCAAATTATTTTTTTGTTCAGAAATGAAACAATGTCCTATTGAAGCCAAAGATAATTAGATAACCAAGAAATACCATAGGAAATCCATCCCCACGGCAGCCCTGCCTATCAATTATATTACTAATAAAGCTTTTGACCGTTGTCCTGTTAAGTGATATGATATTTTTCTATTATGGGTTTCCAACGTCTTCAGTGGAAATCGACGTCATCTAACAAGGATTGACAGACAAATGGCTTACCACTACACCTTTTCCATTTCTATTTCAGATCTTTCCAAATGAATTTCAGACATTTCCAGATGGATTTCAGATTTCTCCAATTGAATTTCAGACTTTTCCAGATGGATTTCAGATTTCTCCGATTGAAATTCAGATATCTTCAAAGTTGAGTCTTTGGTAGATATCTGAAATTCAATTGGAGAAATCTGAAATCGATTTGGAAATATCTGAAATAGACATGGAGAAGGTGTAGATCATTTCAGTAGGTATTGTAAATCAAATATCCTTATTGCTCTAACTCTTATCCATTTTCTTAGAGCTGTTTCCCACAAACTAAAATTAATAAAATAAAAATCGAAAGCTTTATGCTAGGATGAACGAAGGTTTACGCATCCGGTATGTGTGTTATAATGAGACATGATACGAGGAGACTAATGTTATTCAATACAGTGCGCTATCCACGAGTATCAGATGCCTTATTAGAGTCCTGGAGAGCGATAAATCCCAGTTTTCTATACACGAATCAACCTGAAAACAATTTAAGAATGAATTGTGAGCATATTGAGCATGTAATATATCATATTCTAAGAACACTGGAAATTTCTAAATGACAGAATCGTTTTTAACATAAACACAGTATACATGTATTGGCATACAACAGAGCAATTGAATATTATTGAAATTATCCTGAATTACCTCTAGTGATTTTTGAAAAGTGAACGACAGATTGAACCTTTTTTCTGTTGTGGAAACGGATTTTTCGGATCTGTAAAGAGATATAATCAGATCATCAATTTATACATATATATTTAACTATCGGCAGTTTACATATTTACAGGTACGTGTACAGTACACCTATCTGTAGCTATTGATTGTTAAAAATGAAGGATGTTCGAACATGTATATAAGGAGTAATGCTAACTCAATAGAGCGAAACTAAATCGCATTAGATCATCATTCTATTATACATGGAGTATAATCCACGTCTCGTCACGACCAACTTCACAGTCAGGGCACTTTTTATAATTATACTCATGACTGTTTTTGAATTAAGGGAGAGTTGTTTTGTCAGTCTCAGTATAGAGGAGTATAATAAATATCTTATATAATATATATTATATAATAAATAATCTTAAATATTAATTACTGAGTGCTTTTAAGAACACACGTAAAAATAACCTGGCCTAGGATCATATGTAAAAACAGATACAGTGCTCCTTTAATAGCAGGTGCGGATAAATAGTCATAAGCAATAGGATTGTTATTTTCCTGCAAATATACGTGAAATTAACCAAAGTATAGGTGAAAAACTATTTCCACTTAACTACACGCGGAAATAATCACTCCGACGATTCTTAAAACCATATTCAGGTGTATTTATATCGAATGCGCACGGTAGCACGCAACATAATACTCGAGGAAGGAGAAAGCGGCTATGATTTTCAGCTACTGACGTCATCGAGCTGACTGGCTCCCAGACTGGAGAGAGAAAGCGCCTGGCTTAGAATGATGCTGAGTGCGATATTCATTTACTTAATCAACCGGGTCACGTGTCACAGGGTCACCTGTTTGTACTTTCATTTTATTCCCAGTGTCTGAATCCATTCTCAATAGTCATACATCTCACTAAAGACGAGTTTGATGGATTCGTGTACGGTGTAGGTAAAGTGTCTTTCTTCAGAAAATAATTCCTCGATGTTCCAGGAAACTCAGATTTTGAATCTCTCACACAAGAATCTTCATTGAAGTGTAATGAGCATATTCCTGTCGTTTTGGAGACTAGTTCCTTAAAACATTTTCTCCCGTAGGAACCGCATACAAAGAGACATTATAAGCTCTCTTGAAAATCATTCGAAGTACAGGCCCACTTGACACATGAGGCATCGTTAAAAGAAATGACCTCGCCATAATTTGCAAAAAAGTCGAACTCAGCATCGCTTCACGACAGGTGCTTTCTCTTCAGTTTGGCAGCTAATCAACTCGATGACGTCAGCAGCTGAAAATAATAGTCGTTTTTCCTTCCGCGAGGAGTTGCGTTGGGTACTACCACGCGCATTGGATCTAAACACAACTGAAGATTGGTCTAGGATCATATAGTAGTCTTAAATTTCTCATGTAAAATCCAAGATTAGCTGCACATTGGATGTGAATTTCTACTACTTTTTTCGTAACATGTGCCTTAGGCATATGATATATCCACATGTAAAAAGATATAGAACATTCCTTCATTAAAATTTTCATTAAAATCATTATTTTGAGACACTTTTAGCTTATAGAAAGAATGTATTAGTTAATTACTACCCACAACTTGAACTTGCGACGATGAACTTACGCTAACGTTAACGTAGTAGCACATATAATGCAAAGTTGAGACTCTGTATATATGGCAGATCGTGTGTTCTGACATGGGATCAGAAATGGTAGCTAAAAACAAAATCACCAAATCTTGTCACAAAAAACAAATTTAGGCAAATAGTCTATCAGTGCACAGTTGATGATTTTATTAACTAATGATATACTCTATGATTGGATGATAATTATTTTGTGGTCATTGTGTATCTACAAATACGTACAGTACAGATATCAATTATATATATTGTCTTACCATCTCTGATTCTCTAAATGTCGAGCCGTGTGTAACATGAATTTATATCTGCTACTCAGCTTAACTTGACAAACGCAGCAAGTCAACATGGATGAAAATATTGAAATTGATTTAGAGCTTAAGAATTAAAACAAAAAATTAAATCAAATTGCTTGATGAGAAACCAGTTTGGGTAGGCAAGATTTCATGCTTTACACCATGAGCAATTTTTCATGTAATCAACTTTCATTATTTCGTTATATAACGGCATTTTCATTTTGGCACCTAAATGCGACCTAAGTGCAAAAATTCTTGCTTAGGTGCAAAAATAGCGATAGGAACCCATACTTGCAGCTAATTCGCACGTACAGGATTACAGTGCGGTTGAGAATCCTTGGGCGAGGATCTTCAACAGAATCGACGTCGTGATATAGCGCGTTATTCTTTGTGCTTATGCTTTACGCTCTTGCAAAAATTAGAAAAATATCATCCATATTCTTCTTCTGCGTGCTTGTATTACCTGTCATGAGAAAAATGTTGTGAAAATGACTTTTTTGTGTCTTAGTCTGTGTGCCGATCTATTTCGTCGATATTTTTGCTAAATATCCAGTCAAATTTGAGAAAAATTCTCATTTTTCACATATTTCAGGATCTTTCTAAATTTTGTTTAAGTGATGATAATATTAGACTGAGAAGTATTTTTTAACACTGAAGCAGAGCTGGAAACCGCTTAGCCCGAAAACTCAGCCGGTCTCCAGCTCTGTGCTGAAGTATTTAGGAAGTGAATTTGTGCATTGGAATACAAATCGAACGTTTTGTAACCTGCTTGAAATGTAGGAAAATGTTTTTAGTATCCACTCCAGTCCATATTTCAGTAATAATCCTACAAGAGCAGATGCATTCACAAGAGCGACTGAACAAAAAAAAGAAATGTCTTTCACGTCAGTCATGGTAGTCTAGTTTTAAAATGTCCACAACAAAAAATTGCTCTCTTATCATATTCCTTATGTTTTCATGCTGAGAGACACCGGGGCTGGCACCTCCATATCCCACAACCTGAGATTGGAAGGGACTTATGGGTTATCTTTCCCCCCAGGTTTTCAAATTTGTCTAAAATCCGTAAAAATATATCTACAGTCGCAAAACATCAGATACACGTATTTGAGTATATTTTCTACCCACGTGCAAAAAATTATGCAAATCCGACATGTACTTTTTGAATTATAGACGATAACGTGAAGTGTAACGACGTCAGCAGCTTGATCTGACTTTTGTCTGTTCGACGGATTGTTACTCGTGTGTGCATTGTTCTCTTTCCGTCTCCGTCTCATCCATTGCTATTTGAAATCTTCCCACGACCACTACCTTGCCGCATCTTTCTTAAGCAAAAAATGCTAGTGCAAGGAATGTGGACTGGTCATTATCACTTCACGAGTTGTCGGGAAATGACTTTGTTGACCTTAAATGCTTTCTGCTCAGACGAAGTCAAATCAAGCTGCAGACATCGATGCACTTCACGTCATCGTCTCTAATTCAAAAAGTACTTGTCCGATTTCATAAAATTCTGCATGTGGGTAGAAAATATACTCAAATACGTGTCTCTGAAGTTTTGTGATCATTGATTCATTTCTACAGATTGTAGACAAATTTGAAAACGTGGGGGGAGATGACCCATAAGTACAGATTGGAGATCACAAGCATGACCGCATTCTGAAGCAGCTTAATTGGGTGATGCAACGTCTCGTGTTTGTTTTTTTGGTGTTAGAGACCATTCATAAGTCACGTGATGGTATAAGACTCAAGTTTCGCCTCTCTCCTTCCCTTTCCAATTAATCACGTGGTGACTGCATAAAAGGAAGAACTTAAGTCTTCGAAGATAATTCTACAATGTGACCGATTAGTCAGCATATTATTATTGATTAAATGATGTTCACTGATAGTTTGCCTGTTGAGATTCAAATTCTGACATTCCTGAGTGTCCCGAGCGTCAATCGCTTGTCGGCTCGATTCCCCCTTGTCTCAATCAGACCCCGTTGCATAGTCCATTCAAGGCAGTGGCGGATCTAGGAATTTCCAGTGGGGAGGTCTGTGAATGCCAGAGGCCGGTACGGGCACTGAAAGCTTGGCGCACCGCGCTCCGTATGCGGAGCGCGTGAATGGTTAAACCATATCTTCTCATGTTCGGGTGCTAACTTTGCCGCGTTCCCAAGGATTCAAACGAATTGAACTCAATGCGTGTACATTGCGTGATAGAGAAGAAATTGCCCCCTGTAATGATGTTTCGTGATGATTTAGCTTTACTTTCACTATTTCGCTTCCACTCTGTATACCAACACGTGATTTATGAATGGTCCCTTTCTCTTATTTATCTTTATCTGAAAATTTTATGAAAGCCGCTTGGCTATTTTCATTGCCTACAACTCGTCTGCCATGTGTTCCTTCCTCATTCGCCACGTCTGAGGTGTTAATCATTCCCAGTTTTCCGTATCTTAATATGTCAGTGTTTATCTACAAAGTCAAGTATAGCTGAGTTAGACACACAGGAGTAGTTAAGATTACGCGATTCAGAATCCACTGGCTCAAATTGCTATTTTATCAAATTTATAAGCCCGTTTTGAGAAATCTTACCATATGACACTTTATGATCGTAAAGGAGGGGTTTTCATGAGCTGAGTTGCTAAGTCAACATGTGCGTCCCATATTAGTAAATGAAGTTATGCTGAGGAAACGCAATTCATTGGATCAGTTTTGAATATAGAATGTTATGTTTCTACATGTTTCGCAAACTTTATGTATCATTTCTGTCACTGTTTAGTGGTGAAAGAAAAATAAAACACATCTTGTCACCATTGCAAGCTAAATATATATTTTTAGCTGCTGTGTGTTTCCGATTAAATGCACCTTTGAATAACTGATAGAAAAAAGTAGTGCATTTGGATAGTACATGAACTTACCTGGGATAACCCGATACTGTTTGATGACAGATTATTCGCAATTCCCACAGACTCTCATGCGTGAATTTCAGCACATTCGATGAAAGGGCGATTTTGTCAGATATTAAGAAATCTGAAAAGATGATAATTTTTGAAATCGAATAAAATTTGTCATAGTCGTCGCATGTGGTCTAGAGTAGACGTCTTAAGTTGTCGGAAATTTACCTTCAACACGACTCGGAATTGTTCAGACGAAATACGAACACGACTGCCCTACCTTAATACGACACGACACGAAATCCGACTCGCCTACCTCTAACACGAAATCAGCACGAAATCCAAAGATCGACAATAATAAAATGATATCATTATATTCTGAGGAAAAATGATGTCATTATATTTTTTAAAGAATGATACAAATGATTTCATCAAAAATTTTTGTTCCATCATATTTTCTAATCATAGATTCTCCGCATTTTGCTTTGATCATTTATTTTTATCTTTCCTTTGTTCTACCCATGTCGTTCCCCACTGGTTGATTGACGTAGTGAAAAGCAACAGCTATTGTCTGTCAGTCTGTCTGTCACACAGATTGTCAAGCAATGCAGCACTACAGGTGCACCAAGAAGCACCTGATATCATTTTATATCATTTTAAAAGTAAAATGATATCATTGCCGATCAGAGACGAGATCTATCTTGCGAGTTATTCATTTATAACTTAAAAACACTTAATTCAATGCAAAACAAGGTTTGTGATGGTGACTGCGTCAGATCAAAAAAGTTACTAAGACATACTGCAAAAAATCTTTCGGACGGTCCGCTGCCCTCTATAATGCTAAGATAAATCTTAGCAAGTGAAGCAACTGCAAGATAGAAGTATTCATTATGGGATTCTGAAATTCTTGGGTCGCACGCATTGATAATGGCCTAAAATGATTTGTCATAAACTTGAATAATCTAATTTTCGTTTTCGTGAATTTCAGAAAGTTTCATCTTCATGACATATACATCAAAAGTTTGAATTGAATCGACATAGAATTGAACAATGTTCTCCTAGTTGAATTAATTATGTTGCATGCTTAAAATATTTTTTCTCCATATTTGTTGTGACAAAAATAACAAAGAAAGGCAACATATAAATGAATTATTTCTCATTGAAAGTATGTCAATCTGAACGGAAGTCGCGCAATTCGGTGCACCGGTCTATGCAGAGTAACCGGTGCACCGCGCACAGCCCTATTAAAAATACTTATTAAAATCCGCATTCTCTCTAAGCGCCGCAGTTGTTTAAGTGAGAAATGATTGACAAGCATCGAGAAAATACGATAATTCGTGAACAGTGAGCATATACACTGACGTGAAGAAATACAGTCCGCATTTTAAATTTAATGTTTATGGCATGGATATTTAATCATGTATATGTCAACGTGCAGTCGTTATGATTTCAATGTTGTCAGCTTTTGTAGGTTGAAATAAAAGTCTGATGCAGAATTTTAGTTATATTTCAAAATAATTCAAATGCGGTTCAAGTACCTTTCAATTTATTTCTAACTGAAAGCAGGAACTTTTTTAATTTTAGCAAGGCCTATTCAAAATATGGGACAATTTCTTGCCTGATCGAAATCGCAAAAATTCATAAATTTCACTGATGATCATTTATAGATATATTCATCCATCAAATTATCTTAAAATAGTATTCACTTTTCTAGCAAAATATTTATTTTTTTCAGAACAGCGATGTTATAGAGTAATTCTAATTAAGGTCCTTGAGTACATTACGTATATGAATATAATTTGATTGTTCGACAAAGCAAAAATCTAATTAAAAGGGTGACTGATATAAGGTGATGGAGTCTCTTTAATTTGCTGATTTAAGTAAGACTTCAAAGAATCCCGGTGTGATCAGCTTAATGCACCCATGTACTCAACTGATTTCGCGCAGGCTACGTTGATAGATGCAGCTACTTCCATGACGTTCATTTGAATTGATGCCGCGCGTCAGACGTTGTTCATTCTTCTGTCTAAAATTTATTTTTCACTTTGATAATTTCAGTGAATTCATCAAAATTCAATTAAAATGCAATTTTATTTAGTAAGGGTTCACGAAGTCGGGACGGAAACACTTAGTTCTCCTAGTCGAGGAAAATAAACAATTCAGAATGCTGTGGATGCGCTGAATGGTGCTAAAAACTAATTGCTACGTAGCTGAGGGAATAACCAATCATAAAATACATGTAATTGATGATCAGGTCTACACAACAAGCTAATGAACCCACGCATGGTTGCGGTCATACTATTCGGATGAACATAAAGAAGAAAATTCGTTGTTGTGCATGAACGTGCGGAAAAGTAACGAGGAGGTAAACATTTAATACAAGTAACAACACAGACTGAAAGAAAACACCAAAATATACTGAAAATGGCCAAAGCAAGTACTGAGTAAAACCTAGATTGCCTCTTAGATATTGACCCTCGTATCATGCACGGAGCTAGGAAAACAAAAAAATAGGAAACGTAAAAGAAACTCAGGTTACTTTTACAAATGGAAAAGCACTGGTAGTAAAATCATAAGGACGCTGCAAAAAATATAATGAAATGAATGAAAGCAAATATCCCGTGACTGCCATAATGCGGGTTTGACAGTGTAATCGTGGTGCATCGCCAAACAGAATATTCTCAAATTGGCTGTTTTGTTGACAACTATCATTTCCTAAATGTGAGAAAAAGCCGTGCTGTTATTATAATTTTTTAGCTATGCTGTTTAATATATTATAGATTTTTAATATGTTATAGTTATTTAATTAATTATAGATTTTAACTAATTCATCACTATGCTGTTTAAGCAGAATTTTAATCTACTTTATCATTTCTTATACAGCAATGAGATTAAATCAGTGGTGCTTTTCTGGTAATTCCCCGCCTCTCATAAATTATTGAAAAAACTAATATTCCCCGGGAAATGAACTTAACTATTAATTGCGGTGGTGGTAATGACTAGGCATAACATATCCCGGACTATTTGTGATCCCGGAATCCCGAAATTTCTTGGTGTTTATTGTATTATTGCATTGTAAACCACATATCATGCGTGTCCATGTTCCGCATGCAGTGCATGTGCGCATTGGCGCTTATTTCTTACTATGTCGATATATTTACTGTCTTTGTTTTGTACTAACATATTTAAGCAAGTCTGGTAATACGAACAATTAATCTAATTGACCACATTGCATAACTTCACAGTTTTAATGCGGCAATGATGTGATTTAAATACACTGCCTATCCAAAAATTATGAGATACAAGGTACCAGTAAATTGATGATAAGTGGTCGCTTAGGATAATTAGTTGCTAATTTGTATTATTGCATAATTGATAGGGGAGCGATCATACATGTAGTTGCCATTTTGGCTTATTTGTAAGGAAATACATGTGCGCGTGTTTTTAGACCTTGCGCGTTTTTTTTACCCTACGCCAAGAATCGCAACACTGGTTAGGACCAAAGCAACGATAGCCATAAATCAACAAAAGTACATTATGCCAATTGCCAACGCTCATTGACGTCAAACAATGAAACGTTTCCGCAAGATCGGAAATAGTGGCTACACCAAAATCTATTGATTATTGCATGTTGAGCAGACCTGCAGCCAGCAATGCATAATGAAAAATTAAGAAATAATGAACGTACTGATGCGTGTTTGATGCCTTTGTTGATTTCCTATTGATGCGATGCCCATTCCGGGAAATTCCTTGACGTTCACGTTGCTCAGCCTGTCACCTCAAGGATAGACACTCCCATCTTTAATGTTGAGGCTGATCTAACCTCTGATTGGCTGGAAAATCACGAGGGATTGGAAAACACACTTGCATGAGGTAGTAGGAGTATTCATTCGTCCCGACCACAGAATTAAATATTTTGTTTATCTGCTTCGGTTTGCTAGAAGTGTGATTAATACGAAATGGACGGCACATTGAGGAACCTATTAGGTGGGCAAGACGGAATTCCTAATACCTTACAGAGATAGGAAAAAAAGTCGTGCGTCGCTTGCGGATTAATGTGAGTTCCGGCAAAGTGCTTCGATTGCCAAAATTCCTTCAGATTCGAAGAATTCAGATCATTGCCCACAAGTTTTCTCCATAATGTTGACCCTTCCAATCATTATTAAAGAAAGTAGCAGGCGTACGAAAATTAGTTCACTTGATGATTTCACATCCTCTCCTCGGCATTGCTCACTGTATAGTGCATACATTGAATCGAAGCCACACATCGATGTGTGTTTTGGTGTGTTCAAAGTGATATCACAGCACGCACGCATCTCTCACTGGCTCTGGCACAGAATTAGATTCATCTGCGCGCGCTTCGGTTTCCTAGAAAGGAAGAATTGTATGTAACCTTAATATTGAAATGGCACAGAATTAGACAACTTGCTCCTTCTCGAATGGATAATTCGTGTATCGCTTGCTATTGGAAATGGCAAACAATAAGCTGTCAGCAGAGGACAGTAGAGCCAGTGAGAGATGCGTGCGTGCTGTGATATCACGTCGCACACACCAAAACACACCTCGATGCGTGGCTTCGATTCAATGTATGCACTATACAGTGAGCAATGCCGAGGAGAGGATCATCAAGTGAACTAATTTTCGTACGCCTGCTACTTTCTTTAATAATGATAGAAGCAGATAAACAAAATATTTAATTCTGTGGGCTCTGGTGTCCTTTGCTGACAGCTTATTGTTTGCCATTTCCAATAGCAAGCGATACACGAATTATCCATTCGAGAAGGAGCAAGTTGTGTGATGTGAAATGCCATTTCGATATTAAGGTTACATACAATTCCTTTATAGGAAACCGAAGCGCGCGCAAATGAATCTAATTCTGTGGTCGCGACTGTGATCGGTGTTAAATTGTAAGTGCGCTCGATTAGAAACACAAGCGCGTCGGAGCTTGTTGGATGTTAGTGTTCGTAGAAGCATTTTACTCTTTTGTGTCGTGTAGTGAACTTTTTCATCATCGATTTACGTTCAACAGTCATCGATCTCTGCGTCCATGTTTGAGCCCGAGGCCAATTCCTCTTGAATTGTGCCCTCATCTCCAGATAAAGATCGACTGGATGAAGCCAGATGATCGAAGTGAACATGCAGCTCTATTGGGCTCAATTTCTACTGACCTGTCTGCTGCTCTGGACCTCTGTCTCCCAGGCGTTCAAGAAGAAACGTAACGGTAAGTTGAATTTCATGACTTTGTCAGAGATGGCATGCAGATTTTGTAAGATACGCAGATGAGGGTTGAGCTACATATTTTCGAATTTCAAGTGGACAAGGTGAGAGTTGTATTATAATTGCACATAAATTATATTCTTGTTGCCTATTATTTAATTGAAATGGATGCAGTGCATTTGATTAAGATCGGTATCTGCTTGAAACATGGAATCGCTAAAAATTCAATAATTGAAGGCATGAGTCGTAAATGGAAAACAAGTCAATCCAATTCCATTAAGTCAGCTGAAATACTGAAATATATGGCTATGGTGGCAAGGATAGTATTACATAGTTGAGCAGTCGTCGGGAGATCATTTTGTCATTAAGGCAGAAAAAAAACTCCCCAAAGTTGGTCGATAAGTGTCAAAAATCGACCGATTGAAGGCGCTGGACGCCGAAGTCGGTCTGTTTTTTCACACTTAATTTCGGAAATTATCGACCTAAACTTAGGGGAGTATTTTCTACCTTAAGGATAGGATTCAGTTTGAGTTATTGAAAAATGTGATATTAAGAAGAATCTTAAGGCATTATTGAAATGATAATGGAATTCGTTGAAAAGAATGGACTTCATTTGGTTCATTGATATTCAATAAACGGACGTTTTTCCGGCGTGACAGCTATTTGTGTTTTGAATAGATAGAATTATTGATTGCTTCTTCATGTATCACTGATTGAGACATTGACAGTTTGGTGATAATGATTTTGTGCCTATGACCAAGACTCTTGCCGCTGTCGAGAGCTGAATAAAAATAATCGTTCATTCGGTATGAATAATAGAACTAATTTCATTGATATTCAACCTATCTATTTCAAATATTCAATTATCTATTACAATTAGCCTACATCTAATTTCCTAGCCAAGTTTGAACAAAAAAACCTATTGCCGCTACCGTAATCCACATTCCATGTCTAAAAGCCCCACCTGCAGATTACGATTTAAAAACACAAGTAGTCCTAATCCATACACAGTCGGCAGCAGCGGTGAGCTGGATTGAATGATTATCAGTGTACGCAGCCTATTAGTAGATTGAATATTTCATTTTCAGAGAGCATTCTGAGCTTCAAGCCGGTAGTGAAAGTGAAATGGAAGCTCGCATTAATTGTCTGCAAATAGCATATCGATTTATGAAATTGTAAATCATCGCTCTGATAAATAATAATGAGGAATGTAACCTATACTTGATATTTTGCCCTATATGCTTGGACTTGAGCAAAGTTGAAATGATTAAAAGCAATATGTTTAGAAAATGAAAATGGACGTATGATTTGTAAATTCCTTCCATGGTGCTTGATTATAAAGTCATATCCATGTTGCGTTTTGCTTGTAAGCCTATTCACAAAGTCAGCATGTAGCTCATCAATTCCACCAATTTTTGTTTTGCCATGTGTTCTTGTGATAGCAGAAGTTTGCTTCATGTTGTGGCATCGGGTTTTGACTAAACTTTTAATTATCGGGTTTGATGAAGTCCATGCAGCAGCCAACAGCTAGAAACCTGGCACTAATGCAAGTCTGGACGAGGGTAATTGTAATTGTTCCTCTTGTAATTTTGTTTAGCCGTCGCAATTCATATTCATCGCAATCTATGGACCAATGACGAATATGCATGTGTGGGTTGTGGACTCCGGCTGTAAAGAGTATACGGATAAGATTTTGCGATAATTCTATTTTGGAATGTTAACATAGCTTTCAGCTAAAATTCGTCACTATCCATACTGAAGATCATTGGATGATTAGTTAGGTATATCTTCGAACTGCAGCTACTGATGGAGGAAGGGTTTTGCCACACTTTCACAGAATATGGGTCCCTTACTTTGGAGATAAGAAAAACAATCAAAGACAATATAATTAAGTGGAATTTGATATCTTACAAATTTTCGAAGAGGTGCACATGTGCACCAATTCGTCATTGCCGCCACATAAATTCTTCGAGGTATCCTAGTAACTTCTTCGTATGCGCAAATTGATATAATGTACGAAAAAATAGGCTCATTTGTCACGAATTCTTTATTCTCTTGGCCACGCTGCGTCTCATAGAGATTCTACAGCAGAACTGAATATAACAACGATGCATTGTATACCAATTACAATGCTTTTTGTCCGAAGCCTTATAAAATTAATTTGGTTAGAACTTTATTCATGAGATCAAGGCGGATTTATTCTCCAGACTTTATTCTCAAAGAAGAGGAGTTTTTACACAAGACTTTGTCTTTTTGCATGAGTCATGTCATCGTATTCAACGTTTACGAGGGTCAGAGCTATTTGTTGGGGAGTTTTGTGCACTAGCATCTTGGCCTGATTGGGTGAAAACGACATTCGGTTAATGGAGAACATAGCTGTCTTTCGACTTTGATGTATAGCCAATGTCTTCCACTACAACAATGCGTGAGACGACATAAGGTACTACAACTTACAACTGACAACTTAATTACCCAGAAAAGTAACATAAAACATAATTGACTTCCAAATACATTAGAGATTAATCCGCGATTTTCTTCTCTTTTTAGGAGTATTCATCCCTCGTCGAATTTTTGCAAGGCGTAGGCCGTACCGATTATTTCGCGTTCGGGAGTTGATAGAGGCTCGACGGCGTGGGATGAACTTATTTGGATAGTTTTGGCTACAGTTCAAAATTCAATATATATATATATATATATATGTTTGTGGATAAATGCTTTGCTTTGATATTGAGGCTATGTCGACATCGGTTTTTATCAAACATCGGCTGTGGTTTTAATTGTTCATTCCTTTACATAAGTTCGGTTAAAAAACCAAAACAATCGACAAGCGGATATGTGCTATCCAGAGATGTCACTGAATATCTTCTGTTTTGAACAGTGTATGCTATCATATAATAATGCAACATATGCGGGCCTATATACCAAATTTACCGATAAAAATCAGGGTCCTGCCAGTGCTACAACGGACCGATTCCAACTTACTTTACATCGATAGTACGGGTGGCTGAATGTTGCCTGAAGTGTTGGTGAGAATGCTCGGCTGCTGGAAGTTATGATAGTACAAAAAGTTTTGGCGTCGGGGCATTTGCCTTGATGACAGATGGGAGAAACATAAAATGAATTTCTTCTCTTCGGAAAATTGGGTACCTACGTATGAAGCCTACATAACTTGATTTGCTTATCGTAAACAGCAAACCTATCAGGCATACACTCTTTCCTAGCTAATATACAAAGCTAGAGAATTAAATCATGCCAGATTATGAAAAGCACTTTCTGGATCGTATCTATCAAGTCTATAACATTTCGCACCGGCTACTCAGAAAATAACATCAAATCATCAATTGAAATGATACCATAGTCTCTGCAAAACAATTTGCGGATCGTAGCTAGCAAGTCTATAACATTCCTTTCTATTACTGAGAAATACATGCAATACTAGCGATTGAAATGATACCAGTCTCTGCAAAACAGTTTGCGAATCGTAGCTAACAAGTCTATAACATTCCTTTCTATTACTGAGAAATGCATGCACAATCAGCGATTGAAATCATGTGAGGCTATGTAAGACAATTTGCGGATCGTAGCTAACAAGTCTATAACATTACTTTCTATTACTGAGAAATGTATGCAATATTAGCGATTGAAGTGATACCAGTCTCTGCAAAGCAGTTTGCGGGTCGTAGCTAACAAGTCTATAACATTCCTTTCTGTTACTGAGAAATAATGCACAATCAGCGATTGAAATCATTGAGACAATGTAAAGCGATTTGCGAATCGTAGCTAACAAGTCTATAACATTCCTTTCTGTTACTGAGAAATGTATGCACAATCAGCGATTGAAATCATGTGAGGCTGTGTAAGACAATTTGCGGATCGTAGATAACAAGTCTATAACATTCCTTTCTATTACTGAGAAATGCATGCAATATTAGCGATTGAAATGATACCATAGTCTCTGCAAAACAATTTGCGGATCGTAGCTAACAAGTCTATAACATTCATTTCTATTACTGAGAAATACATGCAATATTAGTGATTGAAATGATACCATAGTCTCTGCAAAACAATTTGCGGATCGTAGCTAACAAGTCTATAACATTCCTTTCTGTTACTGAGAAATAATGCACAATCAGCGATTGAAATCATTGAGGCTATATAAAGTGATTTGCGAATCGTAGCTAACAAGTCTATAACATTCCTTTCTATTACTGAGAAATAGTGCACAATCAGCGATTGAAATCATTGAGGCTATATAAAGTGATTTGCGAATCGTAGCTAACAAGTCTATAACATTCCTTTCTGTTACTGAGAAATAATGCACAATCAGCGATTGAAATCATTGAGGCTATATAAAGTGATTTGCGAATCGTAGCTAACAAGTCTATAACATTCCTTTCTATTACTGAGAAATAGTGCACAATCAGCGATTGAAATCATGCGAGGCTATGTAAAGCGATTTGCGAATCGTAGCTAACAAGTCTATAACATTCCTTTCTGTTACTGAGAAATAATGCACAATCAGCGATTGAAATCATTGAGACTATGTAAAGCGATTTGCGAATCGTAGCTAACAAGTCTATAACATTCCTTTCTGTTACTGAGAAATAATGCACAATCAGCGATTGAAATCATGTGAGGCTGTGTAAGACAATTTGCGGATCGTAGATAACAAGTCTATAACATTCCTTTCTATTACTGAGAAATGCATGCAATATTAGCGATTGAAATGATACCATAGTCTCTGCAAAACAATTTGCGGATCGTAGCTAACAAGTCTATAACATTCATTTCTATTACTGAGAAATGCATGCAATATTAGCGATTGAAATGATACCATAGTCTCTGCAAAACAATTTGCGGATCGTAGCTAACAAGTCTATAACATTCATTTCTATTACTGAGAAATGCATGCAATATTAGTGATTGAAATGATACCATAGTCTTTGCAAAACAATTTGCGGATCGTAGCTAACAAGTCTATAACATTCCTTTCTGTTACTGAGAAATAATGCACAATCAGCGATTGAAATCATTGAGGCTATATAAAGTGATTTGCGAATCGTAGCTAACAAGTCTATAACATTCATTTCTATTACTGAGAAATGCATGCACAATCTGCGATTGAAATCATGTGAGGCTGTGTAAGACAATTTGCGGATCGTAGATAACAAGTCTATAACATTCCTTTCTGTTACTGAGAAATAATGCACAATCTGCGATTGAAATCATGTGAGGCTGTGTAAGACAATTTGCGGATCGTAGCTAACAAGTCTATAACATTCATTTCTATTACTGAGAAATGCATGCAATATTAGCGATTGAAATGATACCATAGTCTCTGCAAAACAATTTGCGGATCGAAGCTAACAAGTCTATAACATTCCTTTCTGTTACTGAGAAATGCATGCACAATCTGCGATTGAAATGATGCCATGGTCTCTGCAAAACAATTTGCGGATCGTAGCTAACAAGTCTATAACATTCATTTCTATTACTGAGAAATGCATGCAATATTAGCGATTGAAATGATGCCATGGTCTCTGCAAAACAATTATTCTTGGTGCAACAAACCTGCAGTGTATATTGCATATTGCTACCGGATGCAATTCTCAATAGCGTGATAAAAGTGTCAAGAGCTGCTGTGTAATATGCTAAACTGAACCGTTCAATATATTGGTGAATATTTTTAGCGAATGACGTGAATAAATTTACTCGTGGAATAATCCCATGTTGATTAAACATCCCTGTGGTGGATTTATATACTAAAAAACCTCCAGTAGACCCATTATAGCCGAACTAATGCGGTAAAACCCTTGTAAAAGAAGATCAAGATCGCATGACAGTAGATTTTTTGAATAATGTCATTTTCTGAATTATTTTAATTAGCACACTTTAACAAGCAGAATTAAGTCGAAGTTATAGACTTGACATACTCAGAACTCGGTAGAATTATTTGATATAAAATCTATTTACTTGAGATGTACGCATCATAGAAGCATGAAATTGGACGTTCCAATGAATTTGAGTATGCTGCGTCATATTGAGTATTTTTTTCCATAGAAATTTTCTTCATTTCTTGAAAAAAGTCTATAACGTTATAGACTTTTTTCAGTTATAGACTTATACAATTTAATCGTACAATTGTTATAGACTGTGACGCCTCACAAGTGCTGTATAGTTTACATGTGCATCTGCTGTACTCGTACATGTATCATTGTGCCCGTTGGAAATCACTGTATTCTTTTTGTTAAGAAAGCTACGTACGATTTTTTCTACTGTACTCCGTGGGTAGCCGTTTTTCTGAAAAATACTAGTCATGATTTTTACTTCGTTATGAAACATTTCCCAGCAGTTTGATACTGTATATGCTCGATGTAACATCCCATTAATACGTCCAACTTTCCATTGCCTAGGGAAAACGGAATTGTAATTTAATAAGAGGCCAGTATACGTATCTTTACGGTAAATGGAAGTTTGTAAAGTATCTTCGGTGTTAATGAATAAATCTAGGAAAGGTAACTTGTTGTTGCCCACTTCAGTGGTGAATTTTAGGTTAGGATGTTGTCTGTTTAGGTACTCATGGAATTTGTGAATTTTGTCTACGTTATCAAATACGCATATGCAGTCATCTACATATCTGGAGTAGAACAGGGGCGAGAATTGTTCTCCCATCCAACCTTGTTCTAATTCTGCTAGGAAGAGATTGGCAAGCGTTGGTGCCAACGGTGAACCCATCGAAACTCCATCTGTTTGAGTATACATATCATCATTGTACATAAAGCTACCTTGTGTAGCGAATTTACATAGTTTTATGAAAACATCTTTACCGTATCGCGGTTTGTTGTTTGAATTTCTACTGTGTACTAGGTTAGCTGCTATGTTGATAACTTCATCTACAGGTATATTGGTAAACAGTGATTCCACGTCAAAACTCACTAAGACATTATTCTTATTAAATACCGACTGTCTTTCTTTAATTCTGTTAATAAATTCAGCTGTTGAACTCAGCAAGTACGTTTTATTGATGTGTTGTTTGATAATGGTATCGAGGTACTTGGCCAAATTGTAATTGTACGACCCTCTTGTACTGACAATTGGTCGAGCAGGAGCGTTAGTTTAATGTACTTTTATCGTACCGTACATTTTAGCTGGTTCACTACCAGATGGCATAATGTACTTGTATGTGTCTTCAGTGATGTACCGTTTTACATATTAACAGCGGCTTCAGGCAACAGCGGGTTCGCCTGAAGCCGCTGTTGTGTGTAGATACACTTTCGAAAGATATGCTCTTATCTGCTCGTAATGCTCATGGAAATTATACGAAAAGAAAGAAGCAGGAAGAAAAGGAGAGACAGCTCCTTCTGGAAAACAAAATGGAAATGGAACGGCAAGAATCAAAAACAATAGAAGTCATCGAATCTGCCGAAAGAAAACGAAAAACTTTAGACGAGAAGGAGCAGAAGCTTGATGAGCAAGAAAGAAAGACAGACGAAGGCTGCTAATTGGCCGAAAGACTTATTGAAAGCGCCTCACAAAATCTGCGAGTGGCTATAGAAGGAGGTGACATGGTGGGCATGAAAATGGCCAACGAAATGATCGAAGCAGCAAAGAGTAAAATGAAACTCCTGACTCAGAAACTTTTAGAAGAAAGAAACGAGCGGTCGAATATAGTTGAGAAAAGGAAGCGCGCAATGAACATGCTATTGAAAGCGGCGAAGAAGCAGGAGAAGTGAAGTATAGCTTCCAAAGTGTTTCTGAGTAATGTAATCTACTATTAGATCAGTTGATTGTTAAAGTTTTTTTCTGCTTGAATTGATTATTCCAGTCGTGTTGTTTTAATTTTTCTTGTCTAAGTTCTTTTATTAATTTTTTTTGTCGTTTAGTTTGGCTCCTACTTCTTCCGAACGAACTATTCCGTGCTATGTTGATCCCTATTAAATCTTGATGAATTTATTACATATTTCACAAGTTCATACACGTTGGAGAGAGAATATTTCTAGCAGTTTTTCTTTCGGGAAAGTTGATATTACCATACTACTGTATATAGGAGACTATATCAGGTTAGACATCTTGTTAAACTTACATACGCATATATACATGTACATGTGTATGATATATCTAATGCAGTGTTGTGATAGTTTATACGGATTCGTCATTTTTCACTACTGAAACAACTTATGTATTGAACTTCTGAAACATCTTCCATTGTTAATCATGTACGCGTTGCGTAAATTTTCTTTAGTTTCTGTTGGTTGAGAGAGAGAAACATTATTATAGATTTGTTTCTGCAATTATTTTATCTTTTGAATTACTAAATTCAATGTACATAAATCTCGCTGAAACCATTATAACTTAGTTATGTTCTTGTAGGTGACATACAACTGATGTGCCAGCTCCTTATCGATGACAAAGTCATTGTTCGACAAGATGGGGTGGCGTTTTCCACGAGGCCTGCATAAGTAGCATGCGCCAAAATGAATTTACTGAATATAAATCAGAAGTCATGGGCTTAAGCTTATTTTTATAACTTCATGGTTATTGCTAAAAAAATTACAAAGGACAAGCAGACATAGGAAGTTACATTCAACAAAGAAAATTGCGATAGACAAACATTGATGCAATATACGATTCTTCGACAACTATCGCCCTAGAAGGCAATTGACGGACTCGATGCGATGAATATCTGAGAAATTTCAAGTTGAATGTATAGTGTTGACTAATTGGCTCATATGCAACATTTGTTTAGCAGTATATGCATTAAAAATGCATTCCCCCTCCCCAGTTTGTTTTGTATATGTAAATCAGGTACAAATTTTTCCAAATGCTTTTAATTTCAATACGATTCAGCATTCTATTTTGCATTTTATTTTATTTGTTTGACTGTTTTTTTCTGTATTTTCCCGGATCTGCTGTCTGTTTTTTCCCGATTCAGCTGCCTGTTTTTTCTGTTTTTCGGAAAATCGGCGCTTGACAGCCTGGAAAAAGGAAGATGAGCAACGGCGACTAACATCTCTTGCAGAGAATGCACTGCAGCAGGCCAGAAAAGTCGAGAAAGACCTGGTGGATCTTCGACAAGAAAAGAATGCATTAGAAATGAAAAAAGAAGCCGCGCGCAGTAGAGCACTCGATGTGATTCTAAAAAGACATGTACACACCAATTCTCAGATTCTTCTATGCCGAGTAACAAATATTCGCGCTTCGACAAAAAAGACTAATCTGTGTAATTCAATGGATTGCTTGCCATTATGAGTTACATAGGCGTATAAAGCAAACTTCTGTGTGTGTTACTATTTGTATAAAGTTATAAAGTAGATGGCGCATAAGTTGAAGTCGCAAGTTTTCTTACCTAGATCGTGCATGTAAACAATAAAATACTAATTATGGAAGATCCATGATCACAATCAAGTATGGTGGGAAAAACATGTTCTATATTCTACAATATCTTACATGTTCTTATTATATGGTTTTGTATGCTATTTTATTGTATCAAGTAAAGTTGGGTGTTTCTATTTTCCTGAAAAATTTCCTTTCCATAAGAATGAACAAAACACGCCAAACAAATGACACCTGAATATTGCGAATACAAATTAAGCTAATAAAATCTTCAGTTAAAACGCAATCAGTAATTTTACAGATACGTAGCTACATATCAAATCCTGTATTTCACTGTTAATTTATACATGTTATTATTATTCAAAAGTAATCGCCATGAGACTTAGGAAATGATAAAGAAAAATTAACATAGTCTCAAAATGCATCAGTTTATTGACAAATGTTTGTCAATAAACTGATGCATTTTGAGACTACGTTAATTTTTCTTTATCGTTAATATTATTGTTGATATCAATCTTCAGATCTACACACCTATAACATGCGGCATGTCCTTTGAAATGAGCAAAATGAATTAACTTTCTTGATTTTCCTGTTTGAATGAAAGAAGTTTGTTTACACGATAAAAAGACTGCACATACAAATTAGCTAGGTGAGATTACAAAATTTATATAAAATTGTTCTGTGTGTGATGTATTGACAAAGCATGAAAATCACTGAAATGCATATCTGCGTCCTCCATAAGATGTATGTCATCTGATAGAAGACGAAATTCTCGCTATCATCTATTTTTGTTCTCTGTAAGTGGACTTGTTCCTGTAAACTTATAGTACGTAAACTTGTGTTACCACATAAATATATACTTGCTCGTAAGGTACATAAAACAAAAGTAAACGAAATCAGTGCTGATGCGCGAAATCAGCGGTAATACGCGAAATCAGAGCCGATACGCGAAATTGGCGAAATTTCGAAATCCGACCACTGCTTCCATGTTTTTTGATTGACATTTATATTTATCAGGCCAATTCTTGATCTGGATTGTTGGCCCTTGTCCAAAGACCATGTACTCAAAAGCAGTAGTGAATTTACAAAATGCTGCGCCGACATGATGACAAAGAAGGAAATCCTTTTAACGTTCTGTACGTTCATCATTTTGAAATGTCGCTCCTATAATCTATCAAGAGTATAATCAGATTCTTATGCAACTTGTAATGTCGATTTACAGAACATGCATAACTCCAGCTTGAAATCAGAGGCCAAGAAATCTTACAGTATTCATTTTACTTTAAAGGGTTCCCCTGTTCACTAAATTTGAATAATTTTCAAAATCTCCACATGCATTCGAATATCAGCTTCCAAAATATCACATGTGTCAATGATTAATTGAAAAGTTCCGGTGACATTTCATTTATTTGAGAAATGATTGTCTTTAAAGAAACTTTTAATGTGTTTATTCCAGAAAAGCGCCAGTTTTCTTAACCACTAGAAGGAGAAATTATCCAATAATTAGACTTTCTATCTGTGAATTCTTCAGATCTTCTTACAAACAGCACACCGACCACTTTCAATTATGACTTTGTGAACCAATTTTTAATTCGCATTCTAATATTGAAACATTGGAAAATAGTTGCAGTGACTATTTTAGACAAACTATTTTAATCCATGGAATAGTAGGCTATTTCACATGAAACAATGCCGCCATCTCACTTGCAATTCTCTTCATGAAAATCCTGTAATTAGGTTTCAACAACTTCCACAACCAACTTGGCAAATAGTTTTACTATGATACAATGTTTTAGATCGAATCTGATCTACAAACCATAGATTTTTCCATGTGCCATCATTGTACATAGGCAAGATATCAAACTTCCATTCTAGTGTGCTATTATCCACTTCTATGACTTAAGGTGAATGTTATCAGAGACACCATGATTAATATAAGATATCTGAGGGAAGCTCAACTCCCATACCTTGTACTGGAGTGGAGGCCAGTGATTTTGGTAGACTTCATTAATGACGATAATGTGTATCTGGATAAGCACCATGGAACAAGTGTTGAACAATTCACTTCAAAAAATAAATCATTGAATTGATCACTGAATTGATTGCTGTACATACCAAACATGCTGCCCGGTCCAGTCTTGAAGAGAAATTGTCCGAAGAATCTGTACATTGTACATTGTACATGTACACATACAAGCATGTCATGAATGGTAAATTTCAAATAAATTGTGACTTCCATTTTCATTGATTTTCCAATGGCCTTATCTAAAACCTCCTTCTGTATAATAATTTGGACCACTGGTGGTCTTAATTCGAGAATTCAAGAGCAATGAAGCGATATAACATGTCTGATTTATTTCCGGCTCGAATTACTCAACTTTCATTAAACGAAAATTGATGGCTATTATATCACAGTGATGCGCGAATGTTTTCATATTCAGCAGCGAAATTTATGCGGATTTCGAATCAAATTCAATCTTTATCAATACTGTTCCTGAATTGCCCAATATGTCACTGGCTCCAGTCCAGTACATGCTCTGGGAGTTGAACGTCTCTCAGATATCTTATGTTAATCATAGATCTCCCTGATGTTATCAAGTGCTTGTTACCAAAATATTAAAGCACCAATTGAATCTTCCTCATTACAGGAGAACTAAGAGTTTGCAAAGCCAACTTCAAGCAGTCAAAGGCGAAAACATTCTACGGAATACTGAACGAGACATTGACGTTAAGATGCATACTGACACGCAGAACAAGAAAGTGCACGCCACCAAAAATCACAATTCTCCACAACGGCACGGAATTGAACGAATCGGATCCTCGAATGTAAGTTGTTATTTTCAAAATATTTTATAGAAATGTACCACAAGTACATGGTTCATAGTCTAATCCTGTCTTATTCAACCTTTATCACATCGCAACACCCTTGGTCGTGATCCTATCTTTGGAGACAGCATTGTGTAAAATTTGTTGAATTGCTTGAATTCATGTGACATGATCCAGTTTTGAAAGTGTATTAGCGCGTGTCAATGTTTGTTAATTATCACTTATGTTAACTGCATTCGCCTGTTGAGGATTTGGTATTTTATAATTATTGTGTTTCCACTGAGGGAGAGTATTTCCACTTATTTGTACCAGGATCCAGACCAGGGCCTGGCCTGAACAGTGATTTTCAATTTAAAGGACCGGTCACACCGTGTATGATAGCTGTCAACCATTTGAATACAGTTGCTAATTATGCTTGAGTAATTAACTCACAATTTGAATTTCAACTATCACTGCATGTATTCATCTTCGTAAATACGTGCAATCATGCATTCATAATTCGAAATTTGCTGCGATATTCATTGCTTTAAAAATCGCAATTACGACTCGCTCTCGCAAAGGAAAATGCCATTTTGTTAAACATATCACGCCAAGAAATACTTAGAAAGTTATGTTGTTCCTCACAGAAATTGTTTTTATGACTTGTTGCAGGGTTTTACATCTTCAAATATTCTTATGGAAAAGATCGTGTGTGTTGGTGATTACAAGTATGATTGTAAACCGAACAAATTGAGTCGATGTCAAGTTGAAGAGGCGGTCAGTCATCCTTTTCCGATTTCTATCATCTATCTTTAATAAGCTGGTGAAATGGAGCCTACATTGTGTTTAGGTTCGTATATCTTCCTTAGTTAAAATACTGAACCACTATATGCCGGTTTGGCATATTGCAGTTCAGAATAAAGAACGTAGATATATGAAAAACATTTTTATCATTCCATTTAAGTCCAAATTTGAATTAGAATTCTATGATGTCGAACAGCAATATGCTTCGTGGGTATATTGCGGTTCAATAGTAGCATTGTAGTAGTATTGTTTTACTATGATAATATTGATTACGTGACACTTCAAGGAAACTATAAATGTTAGTTTCGTTTTTAAATGGCATGAAAATGTGTACATTTAAATGTATTATTTATGCTTATTGATGGTACTGGGAAACAACGAATTATATATAGTCATGATATATATAGGTGCCGAATAATAGAAGGCATGCAATATCCAAATGATTGCCAATAACAAAATGAACGACGCTGTCGTTTAAACATGCTTTATAAGTCGATTTAATAAATTTGGTGAACTCTGTTCACGACTAGAACGAAACAATCAGTAACAAAGTATACGGCAACGTGGTATGTGACTTGTCCGGTGTGATTGTGTTATATGTTTATGTATAGAGAATAGTGACACATTTGTTTATTAACCCTTACTTTACCATGGGGTGTCTACACACCCCAAGACGTCGCATTTTTTGTGTATTTCTTTAGCTGGATAAAGTCCGATGATGCCCTCCCAGTTTATCCTTGAGGTGAATATCACTAAAAAGTTACAGTAATGAACTTTTTGAAGTATGAAGTCATTTCGCGGTGAAAATGTTTTTGAAAAAATGTAGCGTTGTTTACCATGGGGTGTATCACACCCCAAATATATTTTTGGTAACGAACATTAATGGAGGTTTATGATTGTTTTCTGAATGATCCTAAAAAACAATTGGTGTATTCAATTTTCTACAGTCAACAACGTGGACATTTTATGATAGCGTGTTCAGCACACACGGTCGTTTGACAAAAAACACATCTTTTTTTAGATTTTCTGTCACGTTCTCTTGGACAGTGATCCCAACGCCTTTGTTTCGGTACCGGTTGGATGATAGGCCTCATTGGCAACCTTGCCGGCTGAAGTGCGTTGTCTTCTCTGCAACCAATAAGAGACTTTTGACAATCGAAGTAGAAAGCGTTTTCGAACTTCTCCACTTCTTTGTTCATATTCTGGATGCATGTAGAGGAACAAAACCAATGCGTTGGACGAGCAGATGTTCAGCAAATTCATGAACAAAGTCAGAGACCAACCATTGCTTTTCGAATGCAATTATATTTTCGCGCCAGTTGGTCTAGTGTGTCCACACCGCACTTTCCTTTATTGTAATCAAGAATGAAGAAGAAGATTTGAGGTTTTCTTGACTCATCACTTGAAATGTCGATGTCGTGATGGTTGGTTGACAGAAGAATGACTGCTTTATTTTTCTTCGGGACGTAGGAAACAATTGTTGCTTTGTCTTGAAATCCGAATACACTGGTAAATTGTTGCCTAGTTGAATCAGGCATAATTTCCGAAGGTAATTCGGTTTTTATTACGACGAATGGTGCCCGTCATAGTCATTTGACGTCCAAGAAGATTTCTTACAAGCTGCAAGCTTGTAAAAAAATTGTCCATATAGATGTGACGGCCAGATCCTGTGTAGAAATCGGTCAATTGAAGTACAACACGCTGACCTTGACCTCTTTCCGGAACATCAACTCTTCCTACGTAAGGCTGTAAATTGAGACAATAATAGGTTTTTGAATCACATAAAGCTCATAACTTTATTCCATAGCGGCCTGGCTTTGAAGGAATGAACATTTTAAAAGGACAGCGCCGTCGGAAACTGACAAGCTGTTCGTCTACAGTCAATTCAGATCCAGGTGAATAGTTAGCTCGAAATTTAGTCACAATTTCTTCGAAAATATGGCGCAAAGGTGCAAATTTGTCTTGTGAATTTCTTTCACTCCGGCAATCAAATCGAAGATAACGTAGAAGTTGAGTGAATCGATTTCTGGCCATGGAATCATTGAATATTGGCCTTCCCTCGGCCGCACGCCAGAGGTCAGCCAGGCGTTTTTTTTCTCATGCAAAGCGCCAGCAAGAAGCAACAGACCGAAAAAAGTATATAGTTCTTCTACATTTGTTTCTTTCCAAGTATGTGTATGCTATATTTCATTCAGCATATATTTCATTCTATATTGCATTCAGCTATATTTTGAACAAGACTGGGAGAAATGAATAATTTGAAGGCTTCCTCAGGTGATGAACCACAGTGTCTTTGAGCATGCTTAGTAGGACCACTTTGATTTCGAATGATATTATGAATTCTTGTCTTTCCTCCTTGTTGTAGTGGTTTGCGGTACCACTTCTCAGAGCCACTGCGAGATTTCATCGTATTGTAATCTTCATGGATTTGAGCCACCATGGATTCAATTATCCTATCAGTGTCGTCTACACTGTCTTCGTCAGAATGATCGGATACTGTTGTTGTTGAGTTATCTATGACGATGTCATCAACATCACTATCCAAAGTTTCGTCGCCTTCGTAGTCGTCATCTGATGAGATTTGCTGTAACAGTCTTTCTAATGCTTCTTCAACTCCGTAACTTTGCTCTCCTGTACTTGACGTGTAGTAATTTTAATCAAATGTACAGGAGAAATGAAAAATGCAGACAAGTTAGGTATAGACAATAAATTACTACGACTCTATGATAAGATTCCATGGCATAGTGGTTAGAGCTACAGACCATGAAGTAGCATGACACAGGGTCGAGTTCTGAGTCGACCTACCTTTTCGCTTATATTATTTCTAATCTAAAATCATATTTTCTCAATTACAAATGTAAGAGTCAGGTATGTGTTTAGTTAGGATGCGTCTGTTTACCCTTCGAAAGATTAAAATTTTAGGATTAGAAAGACTGCCGTTACATCAGTCGATTATCCTACATATAGTCACTTAGTTTTTCAAGATAAATTAGAGTTTCCTGATACTTCGTACAGTAAATACCATTATAGTCAGAATCCAATAAATTCATATTCACTTTTTCTTGACATATCCACCGCTATATACAGACAAATTTTTCACAAATCGTTTTAGAAAGAGAACGTATGCAGGTGATATAATGCTAGTCAGCAGGCGAAGGATTTTCCGAAACGGTGATTAAATTAAATTAAAAATTCAATTGAAATTCAATTAAAACAAAAACTTGCGAAAACTGACTGCTTTATTCGTGCTTCTAGCACTATTTAACAGTGTTCGAAAATCTTTTAGTATGAAAATATTGCTAAGATTGATTGAAAGCATTTACAACACCGATTGTGAATTGGGGTGGATCGCACCCCATGGTAAACCATGTTACTTTTTTCTTGGTAAAGTAAGGGTTAAATAAATTGTATAGTAAGTGTAGTGGCCGAGTAAACTTATAACTTCACGAGTTGGGTTTGCTCTGCTACATAAGTTAAATATAATAACAACAAACCTATAGCCCTCCGAGTTGAGTTTGCTATTTCACGTACATAGTATTAATAATAAGAAACCTAAAGCTCTCCGAGTTGGGTTTACGCTGTCACAGATAATAATAATAATAATAGACCTATAGCTCTTCGGAGTTGGGTTAGACTTAAAGTCATTCACGTGTTAATAATAACTAGCTTATAGCCTTTGATACGGTTGGTCTGTTGATTTGATATTGTCCTACTTATATCCCCTTGGGTTGGTTAAAATTAGTGCCGTGAATAATACCTATAGGCCTTCTGGTTTGGGTATTGTTCTCAGAATAATAATAAATAATCTTAATAGTGAACTGCTGCTGCTCCTGCTGCTTCTGCGACTGCTTCTACGACTGCTTCTACGACAAGAGCTAAAGGATTGGAGACTGCTGAGGATTCAAAGGACACCACTGGCAGCAATCGGTAGGTTTATAACGTAACACTTACAGTACGCGCATCATACCTATCCACTAATTTACATCTACTAGCTCGGCCCGTTACAGCATATTGCGGTTCAGCTGTCTAAACTGCAATATTACATTGTGTATACCTCTTGCCTGCTATAAATACTGCGTTAATGTCAGAGTGTTCAGAGTCACAGTGTTTCGTATCAATGATTTATTACGTATTTGACTGAATACCGAAACAAAAGCTTGAATATCAATCAAAGCATTTTGCTATTCGTTCATTTCATTGTTACAATTTCCAATTATCTTTTTCAAGTTATGTATAACGCATTTAGTCTATTATTGCAAGATCGGAGAAATTCATTCCAGGAATTCTCTATTAATCCTATTTCCGGGTAAACTAAAGATTTGGACATCGAACCCGAATGTCCAGTAACAAAATCTTTTAGCGCACAGTACTGTGCTGTACAGAGAAATTCATATTCCTTCGATGCGAAAAGATTCTTACTCGTTGCTTACCTAAGCTTGCCTCAACATGAAGACTTTCGTATAGCAATGCCGTCAGCAGGGGGTGGTTGGGATTCATGATTTTAGCCATATACGTCAGGGTTAGAGTGAGATACCTCAAGAAATATAAGGCATGAAAGGGACGAATAATATAATTTGTTCAGTACCGACGTTTTAGACTTCGTCCTTATCAAGGCAAAATACATGCACGCGCACTTACTGATTAAGAAGTCAGTCATATATGCACACTTTCTAATCAGACTGGTTTTCTTATAAGTCCTGGTCAATTCCACGCGTGTCGGACGTGCAGTCGGACGCGTTATCATGATCATTGGTAGCCTAAACTGTACAGTGAACCTGCTACTTACACTATACAGGACCCTGTCAACAACCACAGCCGACAACAGGACCTGCTGATATTTCATCTGCTTGAGGAAATTCTCAATGTACCCGTGTCGGACGTGCGTGGTCAAAAAAAATCAATTTTATTCGTTCAACATGGAGTCAAGGTTTCTGCGAATTATGTGTGGTTATAGCTTTTCTTTTTTGCCGGTATATTTGTGACATTTATTACTTAAAACATGAACAGCAAGTAATGTCAATTATTTCTCAGCAAAGTAGAGACCCGTACTTTTTGTGTCGGACGTGCCTACCTGTACGATTTGAAAAAAATGGTCAACACATCTTCTGCTGAACACACACGATTTTCCACATGACATATTTCCTTATTGAATAACAACAATAATTACAGGTATATAACGTTAACGGAAAATTGTCAATAAAAGCTGAAAACTCATCTAGCAGGTTTCCTGCTGCATTAACGATTTATTCATAGTCAACAAGGCGTGGTGGTATCGACGCAGATTGAACACAGCATGGGAATAATTTCTTCGAATACTTATCCCTGTTTTTGCGGTTTCCTTCCCATGGTCACTTGAAGGCAGGGCGTGATGAGTTATGGCATGACTCGCTGTTCGACGGTACGGTACAGCAACAGCCAGAAATAGGAGTCCCTCGCCTACCTACTCAGTTGCCCGTTTTTCGTTTTTGTCCACGTTGAGCGGGGTCAGACGGTTGCTGGTTTCGGAGACGGCTTGCGACCATGTTTTCCTTGTTCTTCCTCTCAGCCTTCTGCCTTTGAACTCCAACTGTAAAGATCTCTTCGTTTTGTCATTCTCATCTCTTCTCAGAATGTGGCCATACCACCGCAGTCTTCTTCTTCGCAGAACATCGGAAATACATTCCAAGCTCATTTTCTTTCTTAGGTCTTCACTCCTATGTCCAGCCTCACACCGCACATTCTTCTCACCATTGCCTTTCTCATTCTTCATGATCTGATTATTTTCACGTCCCATGTCTCACTCCCGCACTTCATCGCGCTGGGTGCAAGTTCATAGATATTGGTACTCACGAAGTCAGTACAAGATCCACCTGCGGCACTCAACATATCACCAAGGTAGCAGAATGACTTAGCAGAAATGGTCACCACCCACTCTTAACTCACCAAACTGACTCGGTCGGAGTCTCTACCTGAGACCGTCCCTAACATCTTGGACATACAAAATGAGACGCAGCTGCGATTTAAGTTCCCTTCACACCACTATATCGTTTGTGGATCCAGTGGTCGCACACGCCGCACTTAAAAGAAGAACCCCTTGTCTGTACACTCCGCATGGCCACTCTTCAGACTCAGCTAGAGGTACCTTGCATGGCGCCATGATCTTCTGTAGATTACCACCATTAGATTACAAACTGTAGGCTAGGCTATTTTTTCGAGAAGTTGAGTGTGATGCTTTTATGTGACTTCTTCTATCATGTTCTGTCTGACTTTTGCACCACCTGGCAACATCAGTATGCATTTCAGTGTGGTTTGATAACTAAGTATATTTGCTTATTTACCTCACTAGATGTTATACATATGTGCTACAGTCACAAGTATTTATTTTCTGGTTTTCTTGATATTAGAGGTGCGTCGTTTATTAAAAAGTTGACCTTTCAGCTGTGGCGCTAATTGGAGGGTGGCGTCTATTAGATGGCGTCGTGGAGCACAAATGTATTCATGCGAGCGTATGTAAATGATGTATATTTCTACCTTTGACTAAAATTCAATTTATAGGCGATAATATTTACGACTGTCGGAAGCAGATGTGTTCGTTCGTGACCTGAATGAATAATTTCATAATCCTGAACCATGAATTCACTTCTGGTAACAAAATGGACAATATAACAGTTCAGGAGAGCTTCAAACGTAATGAATAGGCCTTAACGTAACAGGAAAATGTAGAAGTTCTCGTCATTTTGGAGAAGAAAAATATAGGCTACCGAACACAGTCGTCTATTGTACACTGCAGTATACTTCGCCTGTTTGAATGTAAGATTTCTTTGCCCATACAACATCCTTGTGATCAGAAATCTTGTAAATTGCTTGTGAACAGTCCTTGACGTTCTGCACCTCATAATCATTGTCCGCTATGGTAAATGGCGTAGGATCACAATCTGTGTAGTCGATGGAGCAGTATCCGTCCAGCTACCTGCTAATGGTCTTTGGCTAGCCACTGATGATCCGCTTGAACACCGGACATCTTTGGCGAATTCTCAAGGATATCCTGTAACTGGTGATAAGTAAAATCTACTGGTGAACCTTCAATTATATTGTTACACTCATTGAGACAAGTGGTGACCTTTTCAGCACTTTGCACCTGGTAACGTCTCTAGCGAACATAGTGAAGCCATCAGCTTTGCAGAACCATCGACTTCCTCAGCGCATCCCCCTCCATGAGCCGTCGCAAAGAAGTTCCTGCTAATCAAAAATCACAATCTAAAGTAAAAATCCCAATACGAAGTCTGTATCATTTTCGACAACTTTTTTGTAAAATTTTGCTGTGTTTTTATTATACTACTGTCGATTGTGTGGACTCTTAGTGAAGCGTATTTTCGAAAGACGTAGCGCATTATCTTCAGATAATGCAAAATACCTGTAGGCATATGTTTTATAGACCTGAAAAATGAGAGGTTGTTCTTTGTGTTTAATTGCCCGCTCACATCACAAATGTTTATTTTTGTCTCCGTGGTTAACCGGTTGGCTTAGCGTTCTGCTGATCTAGAGATCGAGTCCCGAAAGTGATGCTAGAAGTCGACAGGAGGGTATCCGAACATATATCGCTAGCCGCCTAACGGGGAGTTGGAATCTTAAACCTTCATTCATAAAATATGCTTATATAAAAAAAACTTAAAAGGACAATTTTATACGAGTAAAGCTTTGAAATTGTGTGATAAGTAGAACTTTCTTAATTTTCAACTATAAATTAAAATTTTTGACTTAATCAGCTTTATTTTGACCTTATTGTTACAGGGGTCTACATATTGAAATTTCATAAGAGAAATTTGTTTGTATCGAGAAGAAATTGCATCCTGGATACAATATTTCCTTTTAATCGTTGCAGTTCACCAAATTATAAGTTATTTTTAGGAAGATATTTTGAACATGCACTGTAAGGTTTTCGGAATTTCCAGAATTGTCAGGTTTTGAGCACTGTTAGACAAATCCGCCCCCCCCCTCCCAAATCTCATGAAACCTGAAGTCATCATTATATCAAATATGCGTAGCCGTCAATCGCTGATTCCGATATCCGAAAAGTTTGAAATTGATAAATATCGCGATGGCTCTCATCTATGAATCTTGGTCATTTTTTATTGCAACATATTATTTTGTGTGTTACAAATTATGATGCATCTCGGTAAGTGATTTGAATATTCGATTTGTGCCCATTTTTGTTAGTTGTATGAAGGAGAGCTAATTAAGGATGACGCAGAGTGGTGCCCCTTTGCCTCAGTCTGGATGTTGCCCTTGTGAAAGTGATTGCACCATGTTAAGTGAGAACAAACGGAGCATCAAATTTTATTGGGAAGACCAGGAAATGGTTTTACTAAAGTTTCATTCAAAACAGAAAACAGACCAAGCTTCATACCTTCAGAAAGTTTTAAGCCTTGTAGTGTTTATTAATTTCTGGAAAAAGCCTTGGATGAAACGGTTTGTCTTGTATACTTGATCAGAGGTCATCATTATGCTATGTGAATGACATGAAAAATGTTTCGAAATTTTCAGAAGTAATTTTTTCCAAAAAACACTTTCCAATCGAGCGTCGCAGGTGCCATGTGCTCGCTTCATGCTACCATGATGAATTCCAAGCTACCTTTATCGGATGCAACTCTAAAGTGACTCAGAAAATGCGCATGTTCATCGAATCATTTAGAAATTGCGAGATATTTGTGTTGTAGTGTTGACATCACAACTTTATGAATAGCCAAACTGTTTCATGACTGGTCTTGTTCTAATTTTTAAGATGTACGCCTAATCCTAGTACAGAACGATGGAATAAACAGCTCCGTAAAATAATTAATCGAAATGACAATGTAATTATTTGCGATATTTTTTACAGAACACTACGTCGATCTGAGTGGGAGAGTGTTTTTTCAATCTCACGACTTAGCTGGTCTGATACCGGAGTTTATCGCTGTGAATCCAGTAGAGGTCCAAATAGAAAGAAAGCATACGCTACGATGAAAGTCAAGGAAGAAAGTTAGTGTTATCTAGTGAATGAAGAATAACTTCAAAGTTTGTACAAGGAAGTGTTTGTATTTTCAGAGTGTCTGCCTTCATTTAAATACAATTTTCAGTCTATAACGGTGCCAGAAGGCTCAACAGGACTTATGAGTTGCTCGCATAGTTTGCCTGCAGTTTGCGGAGAACCTATGCGTGAATATTCCTTTAATGGAGAAGAAATTGATTTTGGAAAAATGAACAGGTGAAGAGTTTTTTAAGCTTTTGTTGTATAAATTTACCGCCTAAGGTAATTATGTCAATGATCAACTTATAGTAGGTAGTTCTATTGACCTTCACTTGAATGAATTTGAATCCACCGAGTTTTGTTATTATTTTTTTGCTTTAAATTTCTACATCGATTACAACCTGAGACAAAATTCTGGAGGTAAAGTGAATCTGCATCTAAAAAACCCAATTATGTGACAGGTGCAGGGTTTAAAGAGTATTTTCAAAATCTTTCAATGCAAACTGCATGCTGTTTTATGTATTTTTATTCCTGCAATCTGCATCGTTCTCTTCAATTAACCAACACATTCACAGGCATCGATCACTTCAAAAGCTATTTTGATGTTTGAAATGCAGTAGGGCACGTATGTGATGTCGATGCATTATTTGTCAATGTGCTATGTGGTGTGCTTACGTCATACTACTCATATCTGTCGGCATAGACTGTATTTTCTGTCAAAGCTCTGCGCCAAGAAATCCTAGATACAGCTCTGAACTGGACACTCCACGGAGATAAATTGGTTTGTCTGCGTTGTTTGGTCTAGAGATGACATTTTCTAATGCTGATAGTCACGCTTAGAACTAGTCGCGAGGGGCAGAAAGATCCATTTGCCATTGAACGTAATGCAAATTGAACTTTGAATTCTGACGAACTAAATCATTGACACCGCATTGAAGGTTCACAGTCAGTAAATTTAGATCGTGAGGAGTCGAACGTGTGAATAATATTTCCATTTGACGAATTTATCACGGAGAAACATTGAGTTAAAGATATGTCCTGTTGACTTGGCAGATGTTCAGACTTCAATGTGAAAACGTAAGATCTTGTGTTTCCTAATACAACTTTCCTTACGCATTGCGCACGCTTGGCCAATCATGTAAGCCAAAGAGAGATTTTCCACATCTCACTACCATAGCATACAATGGCGGAGATAGAATCGGGTCACCTCCAGAGTAGCAGCGACAGACGAATCCATCCACAGAAATTGACAACAATAAAACCTATGGAAATTAAGTTTCATGCAATGCACAATAACGGCACATAAATCGCACGCATTTTCACTTAGATGCACCTGCCAACGTCTGTATCATTGGGCTAGAATCAGTCACATGAGTAAATCGAAGCCTTTAATTGGTTCTTCATGCCCCAACTTAGTTCCCCCGGATGTGCCGCGACCTTGAGTCAATTTCCATTCTAGCCAACTTCAGATAAACAGTTTATTTCTATGAATCCATCTATGTCAGACACTATGACACTTGAGGTCGCATAGATATCTGCATTAACATGCGCGATATAGGAAATTCCACCGCAAGGAATCAAGCCATAGAAGTCGAATCATTGGTACCACATGAAATGAACAATCAAATATCACGGTCAATCTGAATTCCATGCGTGCTACCGATGATTCGATTCCTATGCCTGCTATTGCGTTCATGATTCCCATTTCTCGCATATTAATGTCGACCTCAAGAGGTATACAGTCTTTAGCCCAAAGCTGTAGGATCTAGAAGTCCATGTCTCAGCTTCCTCATCCACTTCATGTGCCTACTTACAAACCTGCATCATACTCGTGAATCATTGGGATTTCAATTAGGAATATTGATTTATAGAGGATTGCCTTTAAATCTTTCAGTACCAGTGGGTCTTGGGGGACCCATGCACATAGGAAAATAATTCCGCCCCCATTGATTTTCTATGTGAATATGATTGCAGTCTTTGGCATATATGTGTCTTCTATGATTGAAAATAAATTTTCTGAATAAATAAACCGGCTCATACCCGCTACATCCATTCAATCAGGAGAAAACAGAAAGTCGTACAATTTTCTAATAAAATGCTTTTTCCGACGGCCTGGGTCGACTTTTGACGCTGTGTGTCTGGAAATTAGTCAATATCAAGGATTTCCAGGACTTCTAACCGTTTTACAAGAGGGTCCTGAGGGACCCATTGGCACGGAAGTGTCGCTTGACACAAGAGATATGAATTTCAGCTATCAAGAGCAAACTGCCTGATGTTATGTCGAAAAATGGATCTGACTTCAATGACTGCCAACCGAAGCTGTCTTTGTTCAATGAAACTCAGCCATTGAACGATCATAAATCTGCAGCCTTGTTCAGCGCATGTCGTGCATATAAGCAGCAATCATCACAAGATCCTCACATTCTTCAGCGAACTGATTGTTTGTGTGACTATGCCGCGTTACCGGAGAAGAAATTTTGTTCTGACTGCATGTGTTCTGCAAATGCTAGATGTCGACGACAGTGAAGAAGTACTTATGGAGATAGACGAGGAGGACGCTCTGTTTCTCAATGATAATGTTCCCGAAGGGCCTAATGAAGTTCTCGAGGTGGGCATCGACGACGCAGGAATTGATGAAGTTTAGATTGAACATGGGCCATCCGATAGAGAAGTGACTTTTCTCTGGTTTAAACGATGTCCATCTCTCGTCATATCAGCCCCAAAACCGGGACTTGGGGAGCTCATGGTTACTTTCAACAATGTCTCCTTCCCGAATCCCTCAACAATCTTCAAAGCGGTTCTCGATTTGGCCCTTTATTGAACAGCATCCTCATTCCGGAATCTATACTCTACATGTAGCAGAAAGGTGAGATCTTCACTGTTGACGAGGAAGAAATGGAGGCATTTATCGGCATAGTTTTCGTCATGTCCTACCACCGTCTTCCCGACATGAAGCTATCTTGGTCCGTGGATCCAGATGTTCGGGTTGCTGTAATTGCTTATGTCATACGTGCAGCCGATTCTTCGAAATGAAGAGAGCCCTGCACTTTAGCAACAACGAAGATGCCGTTGACAAGAATGATCCAGACCGTGATCGAGCCTGGAAAGTTCGTCCACTGCTCAACCACTTCAACGAGGCTTTCCAAGCGGTCCTCTCACCTACTGAGGAACAATCGATTGATGAGCAGATGGTTAAATTCAAGCGCCAGTCGCTAATGAAGCATTATATGAAGGACAAGCCTATACAGCGTGGATTCAAACATTGGTGTCGTAATGACTCGAGAACAGGCTACGTCTTTGAGATTGACAGGCATGCGTGAAAGAGCAAGTCTCGAGAACTCGGACTTCCAGAAGCTGTCGTACTACAGCTGACAAGGAAGATTACTGGAAGGAACATCCGCATTTACATCGACAACTTCAGCAAGCTGAAGCAAGACGCCATCTTCTGTACGGGAGCCGTGAGACACAACCGAAAAGGAATGCCGAAAGACTTCATTGCCGACAAAAGTATGGCCCGCGGTGCCGTTGATGCCAGACACTGCAATGGAATGCATAGAATAGATGGACAACAAGACGGTTTATCTCCTGTCTACGATCACCTCGTCCAACGACATCGCCGCGGTTCGTCGTCGCCAAAAAGGACAGAAGGAAAAAGTCAATGTGTCCTGTTCTGCACTGACTCGTGACTACAACAATGGAATGAATGGAACGGACGTCATGGATGAACGAGCCAAACCCTACGCATTCGACGACGCTCCCCTACGAAATACTACACTCGTCCCTTCTTCGACTACCTGGAGATGGCTGTCGTAGATTCGCTTATTGTCCAAGAGAAGTTAGCCGAGGCAGAGTGGGCTCTCGACCGAAGACTCTACTGGATTTCAAGAGGAAAATTTCTTAGTCTCTCATTGGTTCATGCACCTATTGGGCTCGGTCAGCTACCTCGAAATCAACTGCAAATCCACCTTCCTCTTTTCATCGCGTGTCAATGGTGGAGACCAAGGGTCGTTGCAAGGGTGGCTACGTATGCACTCAAGGGCGGAAGGATGTAAAAGTATTCACCAAGTGCGAGACCTGCCAGGTGCATCTGTGTATTTCGAAGAGCAAAGACTGCTTTAATCAATATGAGAAAGTAAGCAACCAAATGAAGAGGATGATGCAATTGGAAAATATGAATTCATTAAAAGTCAATTTTTGTTTTATATTTCTCTACAATTTCGAGGAAAGTCCAGCTGAAAATAGAGATTAGAAACACCAGTCTATGTTAAGATGATACTAATGAAGTAACAGATGTAAATGATGGAAATAAACACGTGTAAGTGAAGCAAAATGATTATAGCTAAAAAGTTATTGCTAAAAATTAAATGAACAAAATCAATGATAGTGTCCACTAGTTTTCAATGTTTAGGGGCAGGATATTGGGGTTGACCTGATAATCAGTCTATTTATAAAAAGGTATTATTGTAAATCTTCACGAGTGAAAAATAGAGACATGTGGTATTTACATAACAAAAGGTAAGCTCAGATTGAAAGCATGAAGGCACCGATTTATCAACCTCTCCGTACCAGTGGGTCCCACAGGACCCAAAACTTTGACCTTTCATATACCCGTACTTTGAATTTTAATGAAGCAACTGCACCTACTTTACAACTTCAATCCATGACCTCAACTAGGACATTAAGTTGCACTTTAAACCAATAAAAATCAATAAGTCTGGTACTGAAAGACTTAAACACGATTTCATTTGTTCTCTTTGTTCCTTTGACAGTTCATCTATTCAATTGATGTCTGAAGCCTTATGCCATTTACAAAATGCAGCATGAAACTGTCTTAACGTTTATTTATACAAAATCATTCAAATTAATGGCCATCAAATTATCAAATCCGGCGAATCACTTGCGAATGATTTTTGTGAAGGCTAGCAATGTTATCAAGTTGACTAAAAAGTAGTTGACGATTAGTTGACTTAGAAGTATCAGATGTCTTTGTAACAAAATTGTTTTTTATACAAGTTTGTATTTTAAAACTTAACATTAACTTGCATTAAAGCAACATTTCACAAATAAGTCATGTTCTCCTAAATCTTTGTAATCATTGAAATCTTTGCAATCTTCACGGTGTGAATAGATAATGAAAAATGCTCGTTTGCCGTCTAATCGATATAGTAAAAGATCGTGATGCAACACCCAGACAGATGGGGTTTATGTGCATGAGGTCAGGATATATCAGCACTTTACTGCTAACTGTTTTTATCAAGAATTTGTAAGATTTTACGCATTTATTTAAATGGCCTACATTCTTTTGTAGATACGATGTTGATAATGATGGTACTTTGAAAATATATTATTTCAACACTACGGATATCGGCAAGTATCAGTGCAAATTGGAGACCAAATATGGATCCGCAGTAATGACATACGATGTCGGCAAACAAGGTAAATAATGAAGAGAGGACAATGTGCATGAGAAAAAAATCAACATTGCGATCCTTATTGATCGTAAATTAAAGGAATATTTTGTTGCTACAGTTGGGATAATTCAAAACGAATCGAATTCTTGATAATTTCGACAAAGTTAATTTCTTCGCTGTCACTTTTCTAATAATGATACATATTTTCAGCGTGGGGACCCGTGTCCTACATAGGTTTGTCTTCCCTCAAGCTTTAATAAAAGAATCCTCAAAAGCTTAAATTAACGACAGTAATCCATGATTTTGCAGTTTTACGTTTCTAGCACGTCTTCAAATCTCTTAACGAGGATAATGATTAATTGTATTACAAGAATTCTAGGATTATTCCTTAGTAATGTCAAATCCGATTGTCAAAGACTAGTGAATAAAATATTTCATATAAATTCATCACATGGTTGGGATAACCTAGTTCATTGCTTTTTAGTGCATCGTCGACGCGGTAAGTAGCAATTTTAGCATGTTTTAGGCTTAATCGTCGTCCCAATGAATTGTTGCACGCGGTCATGTTGTTTACATAGAAAATCAATTACGATATCGTATATAAAATTCAATCTAATTTTCGTGGGATTTATTCAAATCGAAGCACATCTTTCAATTTTCATAATTTTTATAGGCGTATTAGAAAAATCAACGATTTTACAAATCAGACGCAATTTCTTCATTTCTGTAACTTAAAAATTAAGCAACTGTGTCTTATGCATGCCAGGCTTCAGAAAACCTTAAAATCGGAGCACATAGTTGTTCATTGTAAAGTGTCTCAGAACTTCGGAACATTAGAAGCAAAATTATGCAAGATTCTTATTTCTCCATGTTTCTGTTGTTGAAGAGCTGAAGTCAAGTGTCCATAATATATTGAGAATAGAATTCTTATTCAATTTTACTTGAAGTATACCGTGTTGTATTTTTCATGCAGCACATTGAGAATGCGGAAGTTATTCATATAAAACGTGTATTGATCAGCTTAGGTTCTCGCTGCCTCTTTACAAGCTGGTACGGCAGAAACTTCTGAAGCAGTTGTGATGACCAATGCATTTGAAGATAAAGATTGTTGCCCAATTCATTAATCCAGAACAATGCCCATTAACAATAAACCCCAAAATAAAAACAATGTCATATGAAAGTAATGCACGAGCGCTTTAAATTAATTTAATTTAATTTAATTACCCGGTAATTAAATTAATTAAAACGGTACTAACTGTCAATCACCACGGTAACAGCAGGGTGTAGACGAACTCCTTCTGGACAGACTTGCGTCTAAGAATGAACAAAACTTGCAGAATACGCAATAGAAAATTGACGAGTTGATGAACTACATGTAAGAGCCAACGAGTCAAATGTTCTTTAAATTTTTCTTATCTGTTCGGCTGATGTAACTGTTTCCGCAGTCACATTACTTTCATGACATTGTTATTGTTATTGGGTATTGTTGTGGATTAATGAATTGGGCGATTATCTTTATCTTCAAACGGCAGAAACTGACGCGATACGTTTATGCAATCATAATCATAACGCAATCATCGCGAGCGGCGCAGTAGTGTGACGTCATTGTACATGTAGATTCATACATGTACATGTCATTGTACATACGCATGAACGTATCGCAATTGTCAGTTTCTGCTTGTAAAGGGGCAGCGAGAGCTTAAGCTGATCAATACACGTTTTATATGAATAGCTTTCGCATTCTCAATGTCCTATATAAATTCGCTCATACTAAACAGACATTTAGAACAGGAACAGGATAATTGGTCAATCACTTCGATTTATTGTTTGTCACTTTTATTCTTTCTAACTCATTCCACGAATGTTTTTCTAGACCCTCACTCGGAGGAAGCAAAAGCCGAACGTTCTCTGAACTTTTTGATTTTACGATATATTTACTTTATTGGATTTCGTTGAGGCGGTTGGTTACAAATCAGTGTTTCATGTTTGCTTGAAGATGAACTTCAAATCTGACACCTACATTTGATGATGAATCGGCATGGCTTCGTTAATACATCGGAAATTGGGTAAAAATGATTCACTTAGCAATTAGATGCGGTATTCATACATTAAATGTACACCAATACTTACCTTTTCAAACTTAACCTGTTCGAGTTCGACATTCTAGCAAAAGGCTTCCACAAACATTGGGACATCCCAGAAATTGGGATGCCCGTCAATCTGGATGGGACAGCTGAATTTCATTTGCAAAATAGTACATAGCGAAGTTTCGTCAACTTTTTTGAGAATAACTGACAACTTTACACAGCAAATCTACTAAATATTTACTCACTGAAACAATTAAGTCCATAGGCGTAATTATTATCTTAATATATTTTTTATTTATCAAGTACATGTGCTGTGCAACAATATGGATAATAGGACAACTCTCCATCGTTTACGTAGGTACTTCGTATTTCGTGAGCCAACAAGACGCACCCAGTGCCCCTTGCGTCCTACCCTTGCTAGGACGAGGCGATTAAAGAACTCCTTTGTACAGCATTGCTCCTGATTTACTTTCACTTGTGCCCTAATCAGAATCTGTCTATTTCTAATTAGAGCTCTGTTCATTCATGTCTGTGTTATTTGTGATGCACTCACGATTTCTAATGTGAGTCAATTAAAGATGGTAGTATTATTATTTAAAGAGAAGGGCATAGTGGCGAACATTGTTGAATGGATGTTTGAAAAAAGGCAGAGACAAAATATTGCGCATTGTCTTAGACTTTTTAGTACACCATGTTCTTACCTAACAGCACGACAAAATATTTTTTTCTAGCAAATTTTGCTTCCCGATCATTTCAGCAGTTGTGAGCTTTAGCCTCACTCCTCCCCCATTGGGGACTCAGACGGCGCTGACATAGCCAGACTTCTCTGGAGTGTTGTAATGTTTTTAGCCCAGATGTCATTCTGGCAAATTGCACTTTTGGGACTCAACCTCTTGACGGGAAAGGTCGCTAGGGCAAGAATTTATCCACTGTGCCACCGAAACCACCTAAAATGTGTGTGCACAAGAAACCTCGCTCGCATAGTATGCATAATACCTGGACAGCATTTGAATTGTAGTTCCTCGTCTGCTGAAATCGAAAGGGTTGCGGACTGGAGCCTATCAACTTGATGTGATGATCAGTCACTCGTCGAAGCTTCATCTTCAAAACTCAAAACTACAATATATTCAGTTGAATTGTGTACGGCATACTACTTTTTATCGAGGTTGTTGAGTGTTGGTGCTTAGGTGATGACGTCCAATTCGATGACGTGACAAGATTGCATAATGTTCGTTGGACCATCTCAAATGCATGGTTGAATCGGTGAAGTTTGTATTGGTAATCTCCTTTACAAATTTTGCAAATATCACGATGTGTAGCAGTTGTGTTAAGAGGTCGCTAAACACAGAGACGCCAACTTCGCAATTTCAGAAGAAAACGGCACATCTCATTCAATTTTATTTGATATGTTTAGAGGTGACTACTGAGAAAAAAGTCACCGATGGAAACCTCAACATTATCACACCTTTGCACTTTTAACACTCCAGTTCACCTTTGCCTGACACCTTTCTGATTTTGATAGTTGGTTTAAGCTGGTTAAGTTTAAATCCACATCTTGTCGGTTTAGCGTTATGATAAGCGCTCCAGGAAGAGAGATAATCTAGGAAGCGTCACCTCCTTGATTAGCGGTAGTCTTTGATGAGCTGATGGGAAATTGGCTTTGTCATCCTATCAGATGCTCCGTTTAGCGCAGCCTAAATATCGTGTGTGCTTCAACATGGATGAATTCCAATCTAGAAGTGTTGACACTTGTTAAATGATTTTATGAACTTCATGAAAAACACAATAATAACGTGCATTTGATTATGACTCAAATGGAAATCGAGAGGCTGTACAAAGACTCATGAAAATGGCAAGCTTACGATGTCTGAAGCAATGTGACATGTTCACAAAGGTAAGCATAAAAGCGTGATGCCTTCTCAATTGCTTGTAACTCCAAATACAAATGCAATGAAGTGAATTCAGAACGCATGAAAATACCGGGATTACAGAAGTCATGGTATTCAAATTATATCGAAAAATTTCTATTGGCTTACTTGGCCATTGTCCTAAGGAAACTCTTCGAATTAATATTCAACAGAAAGTCATGTCAGACTTCCATGAGAAGCATGGAGCAAGGAGTTTGTAGAATTAACACAGTTTCATCGCTTAGTACGCTGAGATTGTCACCACATTGCTATTTTATATTGTTTTGTTGGGTTGATGATCAAGACTACATAATATTCAAATAGTGTCTTTGATCATGGCCGTTGGCACTCGCCATTGGGGCTTTCCAAGAAGAACCGTTTGGGGTTTTTCGGGTCGGGTTGAGGCTAGTTTTGGGACACTGCACAATATCAACCTAGTTCATCATTTGCAAAATATCATATATTATCTTTCCATACAAGTATCATGTTTTGATCGGTCTGTCGTTGGTTATATTTTCAACTGAATTCTGTCATATAACGTCATGTTTCAATTATCCAAGTTTCATACTTAACGGAATCATGCATTGGTAGGTGCATCTTGCTGTTTCATTTGCGATTTGCAGACATGTGGGCACCGACGGCTCGAATTCAAGCTGATCTCCTACCCTTGAAAAAGTCGGAGGAAGGTAAGTTGAATTGATGTTCCTATGTATTGTTATTCTTCCCATGAAAAGCAAATTCTGCATTTTTCTGTTTAAATGTATTGTTTGCTTCAAGTGAAAAAATTTCATTAGCTTTCTACTGACAGAAATGCTTATCAGACTTGGCAATGAATTGGTAACTATTAATAACATCACAAGAGATGAAAACCGAGAAAGCCCGTTTTTTGACCCGCTGAAAAATTGACCCGATTTCTGGCCCGAATTTTGTTAATTATCGGGGGAAACTGAATTATTGGGTTGTTGACCCGATTTTTCGAAGTCCGAAAAAATCGGTTAAATTTTCGGGTCAAATTACCGATTTTTATAACTTCGATTTCCAACCCGATTTATTCCGGAGTTTGTCCGATTCTGAATTCAGGTTATTGACCCGATTTTACCCCCGAAATGAACCGATTTTCGAAGTCCGAAAAAATCGGTTAAATTTTCGGGTCAAATTACCGATTTTTATAACTTCGATTTCCAACCCGATTTATTCCGGAGTTTGTCCGATTCTGAATTCAGGTTATTGACCCGATTTTACCCCCGAAATGAACCGATTTTCGAAGTCCGAAAAAATCGGTTAAATTTTCGGGTCAAATTACCGATTTTTATAACTTCGATTTCCAACCCGATTTATTCCGGAATTTGTCCGATTCTGAATTCAGGTTATTGACCCGATTTTACCCCCGAAATGAACCGATTTTCGAAGCCCGAAAAAATCGGTAAAATTTTCGGGTGAAGTTACCGATTTCTAAAATTCGTTTGCTAAACAAATTTTGCTTATCATTCCAGCAGATTTTGTTATTTCATGGTCGTTGAGCCGATTTATTCAGTTTGGGTAATTCACTCGGAATAATCGTTTCACAATTCGGATCTTTATGATTATAGGGCTGTCTTTTTCTTTTTGAAGCGAATGAACGGTCATATTGTGATAAATTAATCTGTTAATTTAGCTATACAGGATCTTCAGCATTTATTATGATGAACAGTTTCGAATTTTCTGTTACAGATCTGCTCGAAGGAATTGATGAATTCTTCGTATAACACTGGCACATCAGCTTTAGCGACTACTAAAGAACTTTTCTGAACAGCAATTCAATAGCATCTATGATTTAATTCTTACCTGTTTAATAGTGTATATTCAGGGCGTCCATAAAGTTCTACAATAAACCAGATTTTCGATATTACGTCAGAATTGATAGTAATGAAACGAGTAGGGTGCGGCGATTTAAATCGATCGGGAAAAAATCGATCGGAATTGAAAAATCGAAAATCGATCGGTAATCAAAGGAGATCGCGATTTTCAGTTCGATTTTTTCGTTTTGATAAATAAATGCTACATTTCCCAATTCAAGTCAATACAGGTATGGGAAGTGGTCAAACCCAATTCATTTCATGTACACGAGAACGATTTCTTAATTGAAATTATCTGTGATTCCTCCCAGCTAGCTACATGTAGGATGGCTACTTGATCATCAAACAAGTTGCTGTGCTAGACTGCTATCAGCCAGAATCGGCTCAGGCAGTCTGTTGTGTGACTGATCTGTGATGTCAGTTCTGTGAAGTCAATTCTGTGGTTGAAGCTACGAGTCAGCGGCGTTGGCATTGTCCTTGACTCCGTGCACTATTTCTTAGTTGATAGATCACTATAAAAATAGTTGATTTAAGGTGAGCAGCAGGTGACGAAACTCGTTGGGACGCTGATTGGTTTTAGACATTATCATGATCGCCTTCGATCGAGAGGGCTATGCTGTACTCAATTTCGGCATTCTACGCTCCCCCCACCGTCGTTATGTCCACGAAACAGAAATCACAAATACATCGTTATTTTACTTTAGAGAATTGCAAGACGTCAGCGAAATGTCTCACAGGTGGCTGTAGGAATCCGAGTGTAAAGGTGAAGGATAGATCGATTACCAATATGTTCAGACATTTGAAAGACAATCATCCGAAAATCTACTCCGATCAGAGGAGAAAGCAAAGAAGGCGGTGAAAAGAAAGCCATCTCCATCTCGTCAATCAACCATCGAAACTTCCTTCGTTGTTCATCACAAATATCCACATGGTAGTGCCAAAGCTCTAAAGCTCGATCGTCTACTTGCTCAAACTATATCGCTGAGGGATGTATATATATTCGTTTCGTCGAAAATGAACATTTTCGCAAGTTTGTCGAATGCTTGAAGGACAGATATGACATTCCTAGTGAGACCAAAATGCGGCGCACTGTGCCTCCGACGTTGGAACGAGAAATCGATGTGAAAATGCAGAACTTTTTCCAAGAGAATGATTTCCCGTCATACGCAATAACTCTCGATTTCTACGACGCCAAGAATCATGAGAGTTTCTTAGAAGTGACTGCATCTTCCATTGACGCCGACTACCGGCTACATTCCTATTGCATCGGAGTTGAACCTTTCAATTCGTCGGATAGAGACCATACTGGAGAAACGATATCACATTGTCTGCGTGGATTAATGGAAGAAATGTCCATCGATGTTAATGATCAGATATTCGAAGCTGGAGTGACCGACAACGCTGTCAATGTTCGACGAGGTATTGAATTGACTGGAATTCCTTGGATGACTTGCATGGCTCACACACTACAATTGTGTACTGAAGACTCCTTCACAGCCTGTGAGGCAGCTAATGATCTTCGGAAATCTTGTCGAGCGATAGCTGACTTCTTCCATCGTAGCAATCCTGGAGTTCGATTTCTAAATAATCTGCAGCAAGAATCTGGAAAATCGGTTCAAAGAATTCCGCAAGATGTTCCAACACGATGGAACTCATCTTTCCATACTTGGTCAGTGATGATAGAAAATCGTCAAGAAATCAATCGCTCATTGCTCGAAATTCGGAATTCACGCAATCCTCCACCGATTCTCTAAAACAGTGAGTGGGAATTACTCGAAACCTTGACATCATTGTTGGCACCATTCGAGGAAGTTACTCGTGACTTGTGTTGTGAACTGTCTCCTTCGATCAAACTTATCCTGCCTCTACTGTCAACCCTGACTGAATTCATTGGATCTATCGACGTCCCCACCGCCTTGACTTCATTCAAAGTCACAATATTGAACTCGATCAAATCCAGAATTGAAAAAGTGACAACTGGTACTGAACAACCAATTCTGTTGGTCGCTTCTGCGATCGATCCACGATTTCTACGCATTCTCTCTTCCACACAAGTTGATGTTACGAAGAACATTATCGTCGCGCGTATTGTCGACTTCATGCAGAAATAATCTCACACAGAAGAGAAGGTGATTACTGCACGAGTGAGCCAAGAAAAGTCTGATGAGAAACGACAACGTGTTTCCTTGTGGTCGCAGATGAAAATTAGATCTCCGGTGGAATCAGATTGCAAAAACATCAAAGACCGAGCTATGATGGAGTGGCAGCGATATGTCGAATTGGTGGAGCAAACAAATTCTGCACCCGACCACAAGAAATTTGACGTTCTTGCCTTCTAGAAGAATCAACTGCAGAATCTTCCAAATTTGGCCAGGATTGCCCGACAATTCTTGTCTATTCCAGCAACAAACACGGCTTCGGAAAGACTAGGAAGTGTAACGGGCAATACCATAACGCCCAGTCGTGCAAATTTGAGTGGCTTGCGCGCACGGCAACTGATCAAAATCAGACGCAACAGTAAACTTTTGAATGAGTAGGGGGTAATGCGTTTTTCTAATTAGACTTCACAATATGCCTTCATATGATTCAGTATTGGCCGATATTTTGAGACGTTTGTCATGCATGTATCGCCCACTTACACGTAATTAGAAAATAAAACTCAGACTGTTTTGAAATTATTTCTTTTTTGGTTTAGAAAAAAATCGAAATCGGAAAAAAAATCGAAATTTTTCTGAAAAATCGAAATTAAATCGATCGTTGGGGAAAATAAAACATCGCCGCACCCTAGAAACGAGACGTATCAAGACATAGCTGATTGAATGGGGTTTTTACCAGTGCAAGTGTACAAATGACTAAAATACATTTAGCAAGTAGTGGTAAAAATTTGATTCATAGTGATTTTTTTTACGGAGAATTTTAGTGATAACTTTTTCAATCCACTCAGTCTTATGAAAGTACTTACAGAAAATACGACTGACTGAAGAAAAATCACAATTGAATACATTTCCTTTACATGATTGGCATTTTGCAGCGGCAAGTTCGCGTAGCTATTCATCAATTAGAGGAGCAATGTAACGTGTGGATGTGTTACACGTGCGGGGCTTGTTAAATATTTCATCAATCTGGAAACTCGGCAGCCGCACGTTTAAGAGGATTCAAAACTGAAAATATAAAATTTGCATATCAAATTTTTGCCACTACTTGCATCATGAATTTTAGTCATTTGTACACCATATATTACTGGCAAAAAACCCTATTCAGCCTTCTTTTGATACGTGTCTCGTTTCGTTACTATCGTTACTAATCGTATTCATTATTGAAATCGGGTGTAATATCGTGGTACTAATCGTTTTTATTATTGAAATCGGGTAAAAATTCGGGTGTAATATCGTGGTACTTATCGTTTTTATTATTGAAATCGGGTGAAAATTCGGGTGTAATATCGGGTCCCATTTTAAAAAATTCGGGCTTAACCCCGAAAAAGGTTTACGTTTTCGGGTCTTTCACCCGATTTTTCTACTATTGTTGAGATACCAGAAAAATCGGGTGAAATGAAAAAAAAATCGGGTGAAAAATCGAGCCAATTTTTCAGCGGGGAAGTAAGGTGGACTGTTCGCATGAGCGCAGCGACAACAATAGGTGGCAAAGGTATTGACTTCTCTTGACAGAAATGGGCGTCGAATAATTTTAGAAAGCAATGAATGAGAAACTAATTTTGCGTCTTGTTGGTTCATTTGTGCATGCAGGAGTATTGTTATTAATGTGTTCTTGCTCTGTTGGTTTGTGAAAATGGGATCAGCCGTTTCCTATATATCTAAAATCCGCTGTATAGTATGTTTAATTCATTCTAATCGCAATAACTGAACTTTTCTAAAAGACAAATATGCTTTAATTCAGCCGTCTATGACTTTAGGCCTGATTTCAAGACTTTTAATCGAATTAAGACACGACACGGTCAAAACAATTCGAATGATCCAGGAAACGGAAGATACCAAAACAACTACCCTAGTGGAGAATCCTGCAAATAATTAGGTAATTAAAAGTCATGAAATTAATACTAACTACATAGAGTGAGCTACTCCAGAATAGAGTAGGGATTGAAATACGAATAAAGGCTAGCCGACACAACTTAAGACGTGAAGGGAAATAAATTAAAACTTATAATCGATTTTATTTTTACAATCTAAGAACTAAAATGAGAGTTCTTCATGGACTTGACGAGAAGCTAACTTACCAAATGGTGAAAATAAGAAACCTAAGAAACCAAAATTTAGTTTGTTATGTGTGGAGTCATCAGGGAGGAACCATGTGGCTGCATGAAGTAAGGTTTCGGCCCCCAACCTCCAACCTATACCACATGGCGGGACCAGGCCAACCATATCGAATGCACGACTTGGAAGGTCTCTCCAGCCTGAGGAAACATAGCAAAAAAAATAATAAAAACATAGAAACATAGAAACCTAACCAAAAATAAAATTTTTGGAATTTTTGAGGACGAAAGGAAGTAAATGAATCTGGAAGAGGTATTTTAGTCCCATGCTAATGATCGAAGGCATCTGACGGGGCGAAAAACCACCAAACTTAAAAACGAGGAACCTATTCTTTGAGAAGGACTTTATGCAAGAATTAACTAGCAGATTAACCTTATAACCCCTTTCTTTGAAGATATCGAAAATGCCCTTAGCTCTTGATGTGACATGAGCTGCCGTTGCATTCGATAATGATGTAATTGACCAGACGATGGGAGATCATAATGATTTTTCAGCAAAATAGTAGCAAAAACTCCCCAAGTAGTTAAAAGTCGTCAATGTAATAATTTAAGTAAGTTGAAGATCTGTCCATTTACGATTTTTACTTAAACTATTACAGCGATGATGATGGTTTAGCGTCACTACTCCTCCATATTGGGGGCGTGGACGTTGTTGACATAATCAGACTTAAATGTGGAGAGTTGTGATACTTTTGCAGGAATGCCTTTCCTGACGACTTCCAATGACTCAGGGCTCGACCTCTGGACCAAAAGATCGCCAGGCCAAGCACTTAACCACTGTGCCGCACCACTATCCTTGACGTCCGACATTCTAAAGGACTGGAAGGAGCAAATTGACATATCATTGAAAACCGTGACTTTCCGTCGTGGTCACACATGGATATGAGAGGCAGTGCATATAAAAAGGCAACTTCCGCTGGCTTGCAAATGTCTTTGGTGACAGTAACTCAATCGCTTTATTTAAGATTAAATGTCAGGATCAGTGCCTGATTAGTGTATTTCATAAGAATTCGTCAGCATGCAAGACGCTAAACAATATGACAAAAATGTGCAACTTTCAAAAAGTGACCTAAAAATATCAACCATGACCGAAAACAACACCTAGCCGAGCACTAGAATGACCTAAAACTGGCTTTCATTATGGTCCTACGAAAGGCTCGCAAAATTCTGTCCTTTCAGTCTTTTTCACACCCATGGCGCCCTGTTATGTCCTATCAAGCATCAGTATCTTAGTGGATTTAGCACAAATTTTGTTACTTTTCAACTATTGGCAAAAATTCAATGAATTTTCAGTCTTGAAGATCATGAAGTCTCAGATCAAGTAATTTCACGGTTTTTCCGTACGGGAGGTGAGTCATTATTCGTGGAAGAAAACATTTGAATCGTTCCCTTTTGTCCGACGTCAAGTTATATTTTAAAATTACCAAAAACGAGTCCGGCGAGTTTTCGGTAATTTCAAAATTTAACTTGACGACGAACAAAGCGAGCGATTCAAACGTTTCTATTTCTCAAATTAAGCCTTATTACCATGGAAGAGTCTTCACAATAATTTACTAGAACATACACGCCCGTGTGGTCTTGTTGCTATCTTGATGGCTGCCATAATGAAATCAAATCACGATACTTGAAAAATTCAAAGAATCCAGGAAGCAGAAAAAACAAAGTAAAAACAACTACCCTAGTGAAAAATCGTGTATAAATCAGATTACTTGAAGTTCAGTACGTATAAATATGAATTATAAGGTAGCAGTGTCGGTGTCTATAGCGCAATTGCTAGTTTGATCATCAGTTATCCTTTATACATGTATTATCACTACTTTTGATCAATTATTCCTTCAGTAGGAACGGTTCCTTGCATGCCATCTATGTGTAGGCACAGGTTTTTCTGTAGTTCCGATACCGAGTCCGCACCTGATGAGTGATTTACTTTCTTACGTTTGTATATGCCTCAACTGCTTTTGAATATTTTATGAAATAGACAGTTCATAGTTGACTTGATATTTCAGATAAACCGGTCTATTTTTTACCGGAGATGACTTTGGAAAGTGTCCAGAAAACCTATTATCAGTTTGAAAAGGAAGAGATGAGTGTTCTTTTCTATATGAAGGAAGGCTTGAATTTGACTGTAGATTGGTACCACAACATAAAAATGAATGCTGGGAACGATTATGGCCGACTTCTACCGGATATACCGTTTGGTCGGGTAAGTGTTTAAACCTCAGGCATGCCATTATTTTCAAATGCCTCTTGCTTTCTCAGGGAAAATGTCACATATAGTCAACCCAATATTTCGGCTTTTTACAGGGTTATTGGCAAGTTGATGAAGGGACAGATGGTGAATATACATGAAGTTAATTATGAGGTGAATAAGATAAAAACAAAGTCTGCAGGATCAAGAACCCACGTGTCAAGGCGCATAGATATCATGAAATATTGGAAAACTAAAAGCCTACAGGGTTACCTGACGCAGACTGAGCAGCCGAAATTTTTTTCATTGTACAAGTGTGCAGGTATACATTTTTCAATGATAAAAATTTAGGATTTTGTAGCGGTGATGATGCCACAAAGGGTGGGAGATGAGGAAGAAGGTGACGATGATGCGTGAGACAACAGAAATGTAAATGCTGAGACGAATTATGGGTGTTGCGCTAAGAAACAGATTGACGAACGAACAGATCCGAAGTGAGCTTGGAGTGGCCGGTATCTGAGACAGTACAAGAGTAATACTCTTGAGATGGTATTGACACCTCACTACACAGATGGAAGTCAACAATCCAGTGAAAATGGTGAAGGAAGTGGAGGTGAGAGGAACCGAAGGAGAGGACGTCCGTGCAGGCGATGGCAAGATAACATCCAGGAAGATCTGACCAAAATTGGACTCGGAGAGAGAGATGCCTACGGCAGAAGACGTTGGAGAAGCGTGACACAGGCCCCCAACCCGGCTAGCTAACTGGAACAGAAGAAGGAGGAATTTAGAATATCTCAGCAAGGGTTTTGGTTGTCCATTATTTCAATTTAGTATGCTGTGAAAGCGATGAAACGATGGTAAAAATGATGCGTATACATTCTCGGATGAATTTAGCAGGCTTGAGGTCAAGTACTTCGATTGTACTTGAATACAAGTACAAGTGCATTGAAAACATAATGAATACAAGTCCAAGTACATGTACTTGATCCAACTGCTATTCAAGGACAATTACAAGTTCTGAAAAATAAAGAACAAGTATAAGTACAAGTACTGAATGATAATTACCGAGTTAAATCGCAAAGCATTCTCAAATTGTATTGTTATTCCTGTTTGTGCGTTCGTGCTAATCAAGTTCAGAAAACAAAAATTGTGAGTAATACATGTGTATACTATAGTGACAAAAATTAAGTAGTACATGACTGACAACTGAAAACAACACTTGATTGAAGAATGAAGATGCATGTATTCCTATGTCATGGACAAGTAAGACTATTGTTGTTGACAACGTGATGCAAGTATGAAGTTTATAACATTTTAAGAGGAGAAGTCATTTGATTTGATAAACATTAGTCTTTTGAAATTTTGGTCTTTAATTCGACAGCGATCTGGTCTAAAAATTTTTCCAGCGGTGCTGAATATTCTTTCCACAGACGAGGTGGGTGAGGTAAGATACTTGAACGCTAAACTAGCCAGAGTGGGATGTTTACAACCTTGAGAATCCCAAAAGGACAGGGAGTCAGCGCTCTCAGGCAAATGCATTGGCGTATTTGTCATATAGGTCCACTCGAAAACTCCTAAAATGCCAAAAAGTACTTGAGTACTTGAATTCGAATACTTGAAATTCCAAGTGCATTTATAACAGTACTTGACCAAGTACAAGTACATGTAAAGGAAAACAAATTAAGTACAAGTACGAAGTACTATGAGAATGTACTTAAGTACAAGTAAAAGTGCAAGTACTTGTACTTGACCCCAAGCCTGGAATTTACCAATTGTGTTTATATTCCATCATTTCGACGTATTATCCTTTTTTTGTTGGGATGCGGTACTCGTCCGGCACCCCAGTTGAGAATCACTGGTCCCAATGTTAAAAGCTCTTGTCTGGATTATTGCCATGTTCTTATACAATTAGAATTGAATGAATTTCACTGAGAAATTTGAAATCATTTCAGCTAAAACGGAATGATTGGAGGAATAAATCCGGTTTGGATGTATTTAGTGTTGTTAGATCAATGGATTTTGTTACTACTTCCAGGTTACAACTCTGGTGTATGTCATCAAATGTCCAAATTTTCGTAAAGCCGGCAAGTGCTTTGAAGCGGTTTTGGTCATAAAGGAAAGTAGACCGAGTGACAGAGGTCGTTACACGTGTGTTATGTCGACAATACAATATCCGAATGTAACTTTAGCGTGGTACTTCAAGTACAAGTTTATTGATCTACTTGGAATGATTGATGTTGATGGTATTCCGGATTCTCAAGAGGCCATTACTCCGAGTGTGCATTTCAATTCAAATACCACTGCTTGTCCTGGTACTAATCTTGTGCTGCTTTGTAATGTGCATCCGCGGGACAATGTTCTGGCCCTCATTCTGCGTTTGGGGGAAGATTATAATCTTCATGCCGCTGACTACGGGAAAAACAATAAAACGTTGGCAAGATATCCAGCAAATGGTACTTCCGAGTCTAATCTGCCATCACATTCGTCAACCTCATCGATGAGTGCAGCTTTTAGACACACATTGAAGAAATTGCAATTGAGTGATTCCGGTGACTATATGTGTGCCGTTTGTGAAGTGGATTCTTGTAATGGGAATACAGCTTTCTTCAAAGTTATGACTTTAGTTGTTCACGAAGATTATTGTCCAAGTAAGTTCAATGAAAAGACGATGTCTAATGCAAAAGTACATTTTCCTGTAATAGTTAAAACCAATTTCGCGATTTCACATCTCCATACCGGATTCCGCGTAAATACTTGCATCCATAGAAGTAGATAACAAGCATTTTTGCATAGTAGTATGATAAGTACATTATCTAGCAGTATTGTAGTATAATTTTTGTGCATCCATTAAATAAATCATCTGCACATTACTACTCTCAAGTTGCTTTCATGAAATCTCAGCGTGAACACGTGCATGCAGGAAAGGTAAGGGCGTTAGTGCGCTCGGTCGTTTCTCCTCAGGATAGGGCTTGCTATCCTGCGGAGTTATTGAGTCGGACCTCCGGATAAATTATTCCCTTGACATGTATCCTCTGAACGAGTCTTAAGATGTAGGGTTAATGCATACAATTAAGCAGACAACTCGCGCTGAAGCAAGCTTATTGTATGGATTGTCACATGATACAAATTTTAGTTCTTAATTATAATACAAATAAAAGATGATGCTTCAGTACTTAAAGGAGAAACTAATGCAATTCGCGCAAATGCGAGTATGCAAGTGGATGATGATCCAATTCCTAGATGCCTGAATATCTAGTGTGAATAGACTAAAATGTAATACCTCCTTCTTCTCGCATGCGATTCGGCGTTTATTTCTGCTGCGTACGATTTAGAATTTCTATGATGAACTTCACATTAATTTGCACAACCGTACATAATGTATCCTTCGATGAACGAATGACAACAAGACTAATACGGATAAGGTCGTAATCAGATTCTCAGATATTCTGACTTATTTTACACGTTCAAGTATTCAAGCTCCTAATCTCAATTGTTTAGTCAAATTTTTTTGGGTTTTATGCTCAATTCTGAATACAACGTACACTCTCTTTTAAGCCTGGAACTTTTTTTGCATCGAATTTTTACAATGATATTTCGGATCGGATTCCGCGGTTTTTATCTGATCGTATCATTGTCAACTTTCTAATCCGACGCATATCTGTAGTCAGGGTTTATTTTATTACTGTCGAACCTCCAAAACCTCCAAAAAAATCCGCCAACTCCAAAAGGCTTCTGTCAATGAAAGTATGGTAACATTGATTGTAAATTCAAGTCGATAGCTGTATTAGTTTAGGTATGTCTAATCACACTGAATGTACAGTAATTTCTGAACAAACTTCATAATTTTCTAAGTTGACATAAGTGAGTTACGTGATTTAGGCTAGATTTGTAATATTTTGTGCGGGATCTGTTTAAGATCAGTCAGTTTCTCACGAACGAACTGCGATGCTGTTGCAAGGCTCACTAACTGAAACAACCATAAGACCTCAATTCTTCTATTCCACAAAAAGTTGGATGATGCCATTACTGTTCTTTTAAAAAGCCCTTTAATTTCAGATAAGTTGAATGATATTCTGTGATAATGAACGTTATCTCCCTACACCATGAAATTTACGTATTAAGACTTGATATCATTAGTAATGCCTGAGCATTTTGAAGCCGAAATTGTATTGATGTTACAAATATGGTAGATTCGATGTGATCTTATTATGTAATTGAAGATTACATGCATCTGTATATAGTATATACATGAATCTGCATAACACAGGTCAGTTTTTTCCAGTGTCACAGTAATCGATGAACAAAACATCACAGCCACAGCGGAAAGATTGGCGGAAAAATAAGCGTTGTCTTTAGTTTAGAAGAATTAATACCAATGTTGCGAATCTACTCGACGCAAGCTCGACGGCATTGGATTCATGATTTAACCTTCCATCGAATTCAACAATGTTCATGATTATTGGGCATTGGATATATGATTATGATCATTGGAAACAGACCTGTCCTCTTATCATCTGAATGGGCAGACTGTTAAATAGAATCGTTGCAATATATAAATGATAAACATAATTTTGAACAGAACGACTTACTCGCCCATTCATTTCACATGAGGAGAGGAGAATAGTTGTTTGTCCTTGTTGTAAGTATTTTTGAATTTTTAGACATTTTAGCATATAATCAGTTTCTCTTAAATCATATTTTGCACCTTTTAAAAAATGAACTTGTCGTTAGCTTGTTTTTTTCAATTCTGTTATCTTGACACACTTTGCTACGTTGAATTACATAAACAGGATTGCATTTCCTCTTTGTAGGCAGTCCTCGACCGCGATCAACATTCAAAAGCAAAATTCTTATCGGAATATACGTCGGTACTCCCGTTAGCCTTGTTTTGATCATTCTGGTCACTTGTGGATGTCTTCTCAAGGTCCGCAGAAATGCGAGCCAACGCTATATTATGAAGCGTGTTGTGATTTCCGGCCAAATGTAAATTATATCCCGTCCATACCCAATGAACCAAAGCGCCATTGTTCTACCTCGAGCAGTAGCTCAGGTGGACGAGATTTAGTTCTATCTGACGGTTCGTCAGCCCCTCTTATACCCCCGAAGGTGAGTCTTCCATTCTGAATTTACTTGTACAGTTTGATTTCTATGTTTCTGTAGTTGACCAGGTGACGGGAGATCATCTTTCTGAGAAAGTTATGTAAAAGGTAATCAAAACTCCCCTTTTTCAGTTTATAGGCCGATATGATAAAGTATAAGTTAAAAGTATCAAAGACAGACCTTCGGCGTCCAGCGCCTTCAACGGTCGATGGTTGGATGGCACAGATGCAGCCTTTGTGAAGGTTTATATACTCAGTGACAAAAAGAATGAAACAAGTCCTGATATGAATACTTTTGACTTAAACTTGGTTGTACTGTACGTTTGTTTGTTGTTTGTAAAAGGAGAACTCGAATGCTTTACTCAAAAACATTTAATTTGATACTCATGATTTTATCAACTTAAGTTGGAAACGGGTGTGACCACCGCGAGCATCCAAACAGGCATCGATGCGTGAGGGCATGGATGAGTACAGTCGCTGGATGAATGCCAGGTCTAAGAGGTTCCACTGCTCGATCAGTCTGTCGGCCAACATCTTCAAAGACACTGGTGGGTGGTTGTACCTCTCCCTCACTCTGCGACCAAGTTCATCCCAGCAGTGCTCGATGGGGGAGAGGTCGGAGAACGTGAGGGCCATTCCAAGGTTGGGATTCCACTGCTTGCTATCCTGTTAGAGACCACTGAAGCGCGATGGGGCCTTGCGTTGTCATCCTGAAAAATCAATTGATTCGATGTCACTGCTGGAACCACGACCGGTGTCACGATCTCGTCGGCATATCGCTGTCCTGTCAATGTTCCTTTCACTACGATTGCTGGTGTTTTTCCATTGTGCCAGATACCGGCCCAAACCATGACACTACCGCCGCCGTACCGGTCGTGTTCTTTGACGCAACATGGAGCAAATCATTCACTTGGCAAGCGATGAACACGGATCCGACCATCGTTGAAATCATCAGTCCAGAGCACACGTTCCCACTGACTGTCACTCCACGACTGATGACCTTGATACCACGTCACTCGTCTCCTTCGATGTTCCAGGCTCAGCGGAATTCTCACAGCGGGTCGTCGAGACTGTATACCAGCTTCTCGCAATCTTCGATATGCAGTTCGAACGCTACAGGCAACATTCCCAGCAACCTTCCAGTACACAATTAGCTTCGGGACGGACACAAATCTGTTTCTTTTAGCAGCTAAAACTAAGCGTGCATCTGTCCGCTTGGATGATACCCTTGGTCTTCCTAATCCTTTCTTCTTTTCCACATTTCCTTCTGTTTTCCAACGACACCGCCACCTCCATACAACGACCCTTGAAATTTTCAATTCTTTCGCAACAGTTGTAGAACTTTGCCCACAACGCATCATCCCAATTGCCATTCCTCTGGTAAAGTTATCGTGCGCCATTTCATAAGTCAAATCTGGTCAGCAGTAGGTGGTGATTCTGTTCAACTTCTAGCTGTTACTGTGATCAATATCAAATTTTGAAATTTGATGGTCCTATATCATTTCCCTTATCATATGGAGTTCAATGGTGATACATAGAAAGCGAGATATCATCTCAAACCATAGAAAAAAATGAAACAAACTTCTATTCAAGTCAATGATAGTTGGTTTCATTATTTATGTCAGTGAGTATACTACAGTTGTACGCATGAATGTTCGCACAAACTATACGTTTAAGCGCTTGAAAGGACTATTATTTACTACATTACATTCATCAAGCTTCTTAAATAATTTTTTACGATTATTCTATGTGAACTTCCTGGCCTCTTCAGCTATAACTTTGAAAAAGATGGAGAAACGCAGAACGATCAAGGAATAATAACCACGAGTTGAGCTGAATAATTGTTCAAGGATCACCAAAATCGTGAAGAAAAATTGATGTTCCTTAAGTTCTTTACGTTTTTTCCTTCCTATTTGAAAGACTCTGTTCTACTACTGCATTCTAGAGTAGAAAGCAACTATCAGCCTGTAGAATGCAATGATAGAGATGAGACTCAATAGTAGCAATCTCCCAAAATTTTCATGATCTAGTGGTAGCAGCTATTATTCTGACCGTGGTAGAAGTAAGACACCCACGTCATTGATTCTACTGTAAACATGTCTAAAACTAAACTGGTGCTTCAATTTTATCGATGTTGATATCATGTGCAATTATATCACAATTTTCACAATCAGAAGTTAATGGGGGTGTGTTACAACAACCATTTGAAAATGTCTGAATATGCGCTGTCACGACTTCAATTCTTGTGAGGTTCATTATCTGAGCATAATTCACACCACATATTACCAAATAACTGAATGCAATTTTTGGCATTCAGCATTCGGCATTCACTTTTTGGCAAAATTTCCTATAAATCATCAAATGAATAATATTTTCAAATCTGATGTTTAAATCAACGTGCAAGACATGTACTTTAGGGAAGCACGTACCGGTACTCAATTCACGTTAGCAAACTACATTCTTTAAAAAAAATTGCAGAATTGATCATAATACAAATTTCGCAATTTCTAAGAAGTAATGACGATAATGTGAATTTTGTATTTTCAATGTTTGGATATACAAATATGCATGGAAAATCAATTTCAAAATCAAAATCGCACTGTAGACATTTCTGTTGGTGACAATAGCCTGTGGGCGCCTATTGACACCACTGTGTTGTCAATGAATACTTCCCAATCATAATTGCATCTCTATTATCTAGGAATTCACAATCCGAATGAAACAGTGAGTGACAGGGCACATTCTAGATAGGCCTGTATTAAAAGTGGTACCATAATCTGAACAGCCGCAGACGATTATGGTTTCATAGTTTCATAGACTGAAATACCCAATTTGCATGAGAATTAATCTCCTAAGTCCTAACATTTGCGCAATAATTTATTGAATTCATCAACCATGAGCCAATTACTTTTTGAAAAAGTGAACTAGCATCTAAAAACACGAAACTAGAAACATGTCAATCACCCTCAACATCCTGATGTAATTGCCCATATGGGTAATTTAAATTAATCTGGGTCATCGATGAAAATGAGTCATGAAGGATTTCAGACTACAAATAATGTCATGTCAAATTTTGATCTCATCGGAGCTAATCAATGTCGTTGAATAATGTGCCTATTACAGTTTACCTTCTACAGAGATCCGTGAAGAAGAATTTTAATTCTAACCATCACCTTAGAAAGTAAAAAAAATACCTATTCACAGTAGATCTTTAATGGGATCAATAGCCTGGGTGTCTTACTGATACCATCGTTATTAGAAGCAAATTGGCCGATCAAAGAAATATGCTTTGAGAGGTAGGATCATGTACTGGAATAGTTGCGACGATTTCGGTTTCAGGGCACAAAACAACTTACTGAGTGATAAAGTCAGTCGCTTTTTTGTGTGTGCATTTGTTTATGCCATGTATCCTTAGCGGTTACATTTGATGCTCAGATACTAAGCACATATATTGATGGGCCTATAATGGAAAATGAGAGCGATATTTTAGCATATTCTCAGGCATGTTTGCACACTTCATTTATCAGTTTGGAAATACGACTAAGTTAAAATCAGCTGTAGAAACTTCAAGTAGAGTCAATTTCAAACAAGCTGCAATTGCATCTAAAGAAAAAATGGCTGAAATTAATTTTTAAATATCAAGATACAAAAGTGCCCGTACATCAAAGGCACCTCAGTACTTTTCTTCCCAATAGGCATAACATAGCTACAGGATTGCTTATTCACAAGTTGAGTACAATTTTTGCACATATTAACCTATGTAGACAATAACCTCATCGATGTACTCCTTTCGACCCCAGTTCTGAGCGATTTTCGAGTTCTTTTCCTTTTCCTGCGTTTCTCATCTCTTTCCAAAGAAAGCAACAGGCATATTCTGGGCAAATCAGTCACGATATTTCGATTGAGCGCAAAGCCGAGGTCTGATTCTCAATAATGAAAATAACCCCGATCCTCCTACGCGAATATGCTGTAATTCGACCAAGAATTAGGGATTGGTCGTCAGTGCTTGATTATCACTGAGTGAATCCACTTCAGATAGGCAGAATAGACCACTATGAGCCATATTTTAACTAATGAATGCAAATTAAGGCCGAAATATCCATTAGGAAAAATAACCCACAACACGCGGAATTTGAAATCTTTGATGGATGTTAAAATCGATGTAACAGACAGATGGAGCTTGTAACAGCCAGCTAATAGGCAGGAAATTGAATAGAGCACATCAATTTATCTATATACGTAGCCAACGCACTTTACAGAAGCGTAGATTTGATAACCCCATTTTATGGGGTCAAGATGACTTAATTTATGGGGTCGAAATGTCAGGGGGTCGAAGTGACTAGTAACCCGTCTCCTCACCATTCCTACGACGTACCTGTACGTCAGGTTTTTTATCGTGTCATTTTGATTCAGCAGCTTGTGAGGAACTAACCGCATACTCAGCAACTGAAGTCAGGAATATGATAAGGTCATTGTGACAGCCAATCAGAGGTCAGATGCGCCTACAGCCAATAGATAATGCGCAGTACAACTTAAGATAAATTCACGTGAGTGAAATTAGTTCTGCGCCAAATGTCTGAGGTGATAAGTCGTCGCACGCGAATTCCGGTTCGTCGTTATGGATTTGACGTAGATTTGGACGTTGACTCTGATCGATCTGAAGATGAGGATGAACAGGAATATGTTTCTGCTAGTTCTTCGAGTGACAGTGAGTCTGGTGACATCGTCGAAGAGGAAGAAGAACTTGATTCCTCAGAAAGCAACTGGCATTTCGTGACGTCTGATAGTGACACTTGTCCTGTTCTTCAATTTCCATTACAGGACGCCATTACAGGTGTATTTGTATACAATAAACATAATGGCGCTGGCGACTTCGGGACTTTTCAGGTCGGTCTCATTAGCAAACTGACCAACACACAAAATACAACAATAACAGAAGCCAAAGCAATCACACAACTTAAGCCAGCAATCAATAGGACACATGAATTACATTTTTACAATCTAATTTCACAGTTCAACAGCCAATCATACATGCAACACAGTTCTTGATATCATTCATTCTTATATAAACCCTCACAAAGGCTGCATCTGTGCCATCCAACCATCGACCGTTGAAGGCGCTGGACGCCGAAGGCCTGTCCTTGATACTTCTAACTTATACTTTATTATATCGGCCTATAAACTGAGAACGGGGAGTTTTGATTACCTTAATGTGTCTCTCACGCATTCCTGATGGTAGAGGAATTTGTTTTAGAAATATAATTGATCAGAAAAATAGCTTCTAATTCGTTGCACTAAATTTGTTTGCTTGTTTTATTATAATAAAAAATCACACTGAATTAGAAGATGTATTGAAAAAATTGTTAAATAGGTGAAGTCATAGTCACGACGTTTCGGGTGATGCTGCAACCATTATAAAGTGTAAAAGTCTTGTTACCACTTTTTTCTTGTGCTTAGAAGTAGGGTTTATGCCTGAAACCGATTTCTGGTCTCATGTCCGCTTCGACTTTCAGTAATTAGTGTGCCTGGATTAATCACTTTCTAGTTTTATATCAACGATTCATTTACTAGTTTACTTAATTATATGCTGAATTTGTTTTGACATTTGGTCCACCGCAGCTCATTGAATATCTTAAGAGAAGGGTCTCCTGGTCACATACTAAGTCAATAGGCTTGACAAATATACATAAAGTTGACCGGTTGACGGGAGACTCTCATTTAGCAGAAGTTTGAGATAGCCTTCCAGTATTTTAGATCGATCTAACAACAGTTTTTCAGAACAAATAAAGTTCTGGCTATTCAACAAAAAATATTGTTTTTTCGGAGCTGTATGTTTAACGAGTTGAATAAATTGCAATGATTCATCCTGAGCTTTTGGTTCATCGTAAATATCAGCAGTTAGATTGACAATAAATTTCCATCCATACACGTGTTGCTGGACGTATTTGAATTATTATTTCCAGGTTCAAATTCATTGTCGGTCTGTACCCTTCCGGCGAAGACAACGAACTTTTGTTCGAGTGAGCTCTTCTTCTCGCTCTACCGATCCGCCCGCTTTTACTATCGGTAGCAGTGAAACTGGCAGAGATATCGGAAGCGACACCAATTATGAAGAATCTTCTAATCTTGATCGAATAATGTATGAATTCCCATATGACTCCGATTGGGAATTTCCGCAGCAGCAGCTTTATCAGCGGGAACTTTTGGGGTCTGGAGCTTTTGGTTCTGTGTGGCGAGCTGAAGCTCACAATATGCATGGACCAGGCAGCGTTACAATTGTGGCTGTGAAAATGCTTAAACGTGAGTCCTAGTATTTGAAAGTTAACCATAAATAAACCTATTCATAAAATATTTTGTCATAAAACTGACCTTAAGAAAAAGGCTTATTATCAATTGGTTTAAATAATTCTGATGCGATGATAAAAATCATCCCAGTTCTCATTTGTAATAGAATATAGTGCTTACTAATTTGAACTAATTGAAGTAGTCCTGATGAGAACTGATGACATTCTTCAATCCTTAAGGGTTGCAAATGAAATTTTGTTGTGACCATTGTATTAACCAGTTCGAATTCGATGTAGCCTTCTCGGAGCTGCGAATTATATTGATGAAGTTTGGCCCAATATCTGGCAAAAATGAAACTGCAGTAAGTTTACAATTCATGCTCTTACTACACGACATTACTCCAAGGCACATACTCGCTATCCAAAGACTCCTCATATAGGCCTACTGTGCACATGCTAGCATTGGAAATAGAAAATTGCAATGGTCTCTAATATTTCAGGAAATTAAAACGAAATTAACACAATTGAAAGACACTAAGCACAAAATTATGGAACTGTTTCTTAAAATTATTCGGAACTATTTGGCAGTCAATCACGACTATTCAAACGTTTTCGAGTTCATAGTTCATCTTAAGGAACAGTTTTTTTAATACTACTTCATCTTTTTGAACTAGTCAGCATTAGAAGTCAAGACAGCAGTCACAAACGTTTATTTTTCAAAACTGAAAACACGATTATTATGATTACAAATTATGGATGAATACAGATTACAATGCACATGATAATTTGTGATGACTTCTATCTTCATTTTCGAGAATGAGACAATGAAATACTAGTTAAGATGAAATCAGTCACGCTTGAAGGACAGGACCTGCAAATGTACAATCATTCGTCATTGAATGTATCAATATCTAATAATAGTCACGAGAAATTAGTTGGATGACATAAACGGCAAACTGAAGTTGATATGTGTTATATTAAGCTATGAAGATTGGTAAATGCCTATTCTATCCATCAAAGTAAGATGGGAAGATCAAGTATAATCAAAATTATTTATTGAACATGAGGTCCGGAGCAGAAAAAAGTGTCTTGTTTATCATCATTACACAGTTTAAAATAAATAAATGACAATCAAAGTTCAACTTACCTGTAATTCAGAGGAAAATCACACGTTTAAATCTTGCAAAATTACACGTCTTATTATCACTAAATCCAATTTGGAACTTCCGAGCGGCTGATTTTTCCGGTCAGATATTGATAGGGTCCATGAGCACACAATAAAGATGAACCTGCGGCATGGGAAAAGTCATCATCAAAACTATTTCATATTTTATTATTAAGAATTATTTTCAATTAAAGAATGATGCGGTTATGATGTTCGTGTGGAAATGATGTCTTTGTGTTTTCAAATTTACTGATTTATGTGTACAGATTAAACTGCGCAGAATAAAGAACGATTGTTTGTTTGAGCTGAAAGTAGGACATCAACATCGCAATGCCTTATCATGGCACATGATTGTTCCTGAATAAGATCGACTTCATTGAGTCATGGGTGTATTGTTGACTTGTACAGAAAAATGAGAAGTTGACCATTTACAAAAGTTGACTTTCTTGACGCATAAGAATCGACCGAATTTTGCTTTTGCCGAAAAACATGCTGATTTTTTCAGAGCAAGGTTTTCATCCTTCATTTCACGCATTCCTTCATTTTGCTTTATTTTGAGATTCTGCAATGCGACTGACTTTGCTTTGCAGAATGATCTCAAAATATAGCAATGTTAATCCGGTGTCTGTCTATACGACATTGAAAATGTAGAGCGAGCGATACGAATTCTACATTTCCAATGTATGGATATTGAACGAAAAATGAATACAGCAATCGAGTGCGCGTCAGCGCACTCGATTGCTGTATTCATTTTGAGTTCAATATCGCATTGCTATTAGTTTGAAGTTATGATATCGTTGTCAAAAGAATGCATCGCAATGCTATGTGAAATTCAAATTTTCCAAAAATTATATAGTATACTGCAAAGTGAAGATATTCATTCAGAATATTTTCTTTTCTGTGAGATGGAAGCCAAAATGCTTAAATTTTAGTAAATTTCCTAACCAAATGATCAGTGGCCTAACCTTATCACAAATAAGTAAAATAAATCAGTCAAATGATCAAGATGACGTAAATCAGCCTACTGATGAAACTGACAATATTTTTGGTGATTTTACCGTAAGCGATTATTTATTGGCAGCGTTATCCAATGATGAACAACCAATAGGCCTACCCGACGAAGTAAACAGAATACTCGATGAAACGGAATTGGCAATCAAACCGACCAGCACCATTCAGCAAGAAAGACAGCATATCAAAAAATTAAAAGATTTTTTCGATGCAAATAATATTACTTGCAACCTTCAAGATGTCTGTGAAAATCAGTTTAAATGAATATTTGAGATGGTTTTATCACGAATTACGAGCAAAAGATGGGTCCTATTACAGTCCTACTAGCCTTAAGTGCATCAGAGCAGCCATTCATCGCTTTATAACACAAACACTCAAGCGAAATATCAACATTATCGAGGGAGACCAATTTGCTTCTTCAAATAGAATGCTCAAAGTTATGGCTGGCGTCTGGTTGTCTCATGGCGGAGAATGCAAGGAATTCGCTGCAATAGAAGAAAATGATTTAAAAACTATTGTTGCTTCATTTGACAGAACATCAGGCGAAAAACTTCAGAATGAAGTCATTTTTTCAATTTTATATTTCTTAGGAGCTCGTGGTAGAGAAGAACTTAGACGGTTAAAACGAAATGATCTTGAAATTTCAACTGATTCCAATGGTGAAAAATTCATTTGTGTTAAAACCAAAAAGGACAAAGACAGTGAGCCAAACAATATCCGAAAAAACGTGAAAGCCAGTCTCCAGCAAAAGCAATATTCAAGTCAGAGAATTAATCGCATTTACGACAGAAAAACCATAGAATGTTTTGAACAGTATTTGTTCCTGATCAACCGCGATGCACCAGATTCAGAAAATTTATTCCCTAGACCTTTGACTGGGAAAAGATGTGGTAATAATATGTTTAGTGATAGACAGGTTCGCGGTCAAAACTACTTAGGCAACTTCCTGAAAATGTTATCCACAAAACTGAAATTATCAAAATCTTATTCCAACCATTCTATTCGTTGCACAGCAATCACGAGAGCAAAAGAAAATGGTCTGAGTAACGCCGATGTTTGCTTAATCACTGGTCACAAAGACGAACGAACCGTTTCTCGGTATGATCGCCCTTCTGATGAAAGAAAAAAAAAGTTAGGCGCTGCTCTTTCAGTGGACACTCTCTCATTTGGTTCGGCTGAACTTTCATCATCATCATCATGTTCTACAACTCTGACAGAATCAACTCTCACGGTGTCTGGACCAGCGACAAAGAGCATGAGAATTGAAGCAGATGCGAACACAAATAAGATCGTCTTTTCTTTTCTGTGATCTATGTCCTATACGTGGTCATTATTTTTCTATTTTAGTGTGTATTTCGTTGAAGTTTTCTGTACACACTTCATGTTTATATAGGCCTCTTGTGAGTGCTGTTAATAGTTATAAACAAATACGTTATTCATATTTTTGTCATTGCGATGCACACTTTTTGTTATTGCGATGCACACTTTTTGTCATTGCGATGCACACTTTTTGTTATTGCGATGCACACTTTTTGTTATTGCGATGCACACTTTTTGTTATTGCGATGCACACTTTTTGTTATTGCGATGCACACTTTTTGCAATTGCGATGCACACTTTTTGTTATTGCGATGCACACTTTTTGTTATTGCGATGCACACTTTTTGTTATTGCGATGCACACTTTTTGTTATTGCGATGCACACTTTTTGCAATTGCGATGCACACTTTTTGTTATTGCGATGCACACTTTTTGTTATTGCGATGCACACTTTTTGTTATTGCGATGCACACTTTTTGTTATTGCGATGCACACTTTTTGTCATTGCGATGCACACTTTTTGTTATTGCGATGCACACTTTTTGTTATTGCGATGCACACTTTTTGTTATTGCGATGCACACTTTTTGTCATTGCGATGCACACTTTTTGTTATTGCGATGCACACTTTTTGTTATTGCGATGCACACTTTTTGTTATTGCGATGCACACTTTTTGTTATTGCGATGCACACTTTTTGTTATTGCGATGCACACTTTTTGTCATTGCGATGCACACTTTTTGTTATTGCGATGCACACTTTTTGTTATTGCGATGCACACTTTTTGTTATTGCGATGCACACTTTTTGTTATTGCGATGCACACTTTTTGTTATTGCGATGCACACTTTTTGTTATTGCGATGCACACTTTTATAATAGTAGAATAGAAATCATAGGAATACAGCAATATACACAAACTAATAGCAATGAGTATAGACGAGTATTAACATCGCTATTGTTGAATATAGACATTGCGATCAACTACGCAAATTATATCCAAAGCAGATCATATCAATGAATCAGGCCATAGATTTTCAGAGATATGTAAACAAAGATATCCATGAAATGAATGTCTTTGGCATAGAAGTGTATGTAACTCATCGACGACATTTAGCTAAAAGTCAAGGAGGTCTAGATATCTATAATTGTACAGGAGGCATAATGACGCTTTCTGTGGGAGAGCTTTGAAGGCCAACACCAAAGGAATTTGCAATATTTTGCAAGTTTTGTCGAATTTTTGTGTAGCCTCTGAATTATCTGCTCTCTGTCACTGTCATTGAATCGAATGTGAAGATCGGGAGATATTTCACAGAAAGCGTCATTCTGCCTCCTGTGGAATTATAGATATCTAGACCTTTTCTTCAATTCTTTTTTTGCGAAAAATGCCTCAAAATAGGTATAATGAGGCGTTTTTCGCAGAAAAATAATAGACAAAAGTAAAATAAAAGGTATGGCCTATCTTCTAAAACAGATATCTAGACCTTGCTAAAAGTGATGGTGTAAAAAAGTAATGTTAAATATCTAATGTTAAACGGTTTCAATTCATTCAATGCTAAAATCTATGTCAATGGGTTAAGAAAGAAAATGTTAAACTTTTTATTGCATTGAGTAGATACAGACGTATTCAACAATACCTATTGTTGCATGCAACATTTTCTATGTTGATCCATTGACATAGATTTGAGCATTGAATGAATTGAAACCGTTTAACATTACTTTTTTAACATCACTTTCGGCTTATGTCGGTGACAGTTACATTCCTATTCCAAAGATATTCATTTCATGGATGGTGTCTATGAAGTACTTAAAGTTCAAAGTATCAAGGTTCTCTTGAGTGATTCAGTGTCTAGTAATTGTGTTTTTTATTCTTTTTTGTGCCAAACAAAATTGGACTAGAAAGCCAAAGCGAAAGTGTTTTAAGTAGGACTGTGCGCTAGCCGTCCCTGCTCGCACCGATGCATCGAAACTTTGAAAAGTTACATAGAAGCACGTATACAATATGGGCGACATATATCAATTTGTCTTTCTATATTGTCACGTGTAATACTCAATTAAAGCCTCAAAGTCTTCAAAGGTAGGGTCTCTCAGTGATCCTACTCACGCCCGAATGCCCGAATACCAAAGCGTTATGCCCTAATGCCGGAACTTTTTCTTCAAAAAAATGCCCAAAATCCCGCAAATAATCTCAAATGTCGTGAAGGATTTTGACTTTTGCGGATACTTCGACCGCAATATTATCTCATTTATCCTTTCCTCTCATTTTTTGTATTAAATTAATACCACTTCTTACATGTTTGTGTAGATTTGTATTCTGTGTTGTCGTGTTTTACCTGTTGCTGGAACAACGTAAGTGATAGTTATTATGCAAGAATGAGATTATAACGATTTTCGCACCATGCATCCGCTGCTTTTGAAAGTTTGTTGCTTTTAAGACAGATATAAAACGTAAATCCCTTATATGCGCAAATATATACTAGTATAACGTTAAAAATTGCGATTCAGGAAAAATGTCCGAATTTTTTGAGAAATATAATTAGGAACACTATTCTCTATCCTTCGCAATAGGTCTTCATATTTTCTAGAATTCAATGTCATGTTTATGAAGAGTGCACTAGTAAAATCCTAATTGTGTTTAAGAATTTGAAACAGGAAACAGAGCATCGCTCTCCTATTTAATTAGACTTTGCCAATGCTTGCAAGTGACTATCATCACAGTTACCCGCACGTCTCTGATAGTTCTGATTGAATTCCTTCTCGATGAAAATAGAAGCCGTATTGATGTGCAATAAAAATGATAAAAAATCACAATGTCTGACATACCAAGTCAGTGGCGGAAAAAGCGTCGATTTGCTTTGATTATTTTCAAATTAAAGATCTATCAAATGAAGAGTATATTTTTAATTTTTTTCACTTGAGCACATCAGGAAATGTAGAAAGATTCGAAGCAATGTTGCAGTTATCTACAAATTACTATACAAGAAGGTAAACATTTCGACATCACTGACTTCAAGCAGTCTCTTTGTGAGGTGTTAATGCTACCGCATGGTGGAAAATCTTTTACTGCTGAAGAATTCGATGGCTGCTTGACGGAAGAGCAAGAGGAGCAACGTAGGGGTACACAGTATTTATCGCAGTATTTATTCCAAAATTCTGAGATCGCTGAGAAATTGAGGTTTTCTGGCCTAAAGTGATTTAACAGTATCATGAACTTGAATTGTCAGGTTTTCGTCACTATTTCACATTTTTTCTTAACGTCAGGATATGCATCGGCTGTTTTATGATATATCCGTGATTTACCATTTTTTTTTTTTGATTTTCGTGATATAAAAATTAAAAGTTTGAATTGAATTGACAAAGATGCAATGAATGGGTTTAATTGAATGGTACAATGAATTAAGCATTGTTCTCCTGGTTGGATTGTTTACCGATGATTGAAACATTTTTCTCTCCATGTTTGCTGTGATGAATTAATTATAATTGAAAATATACAGTAAAGCAGCAATTTAATCAAAGTTCGCACATTTCGGTTCACCGGCCTGAGAATCGGTGCAAGTAGAGGAGCCGATGCAACGCGCATAGCCCTAGTTTTAAGGTATGCGCCTTCGATAATCCTCACATTTCTCATAAAATTGTTATTTACATCGTTTATTGCTGAAAACTTTTCGTTGGTCTTTATTGCTTGCACAGTCATAGGCAGGTGTGTGATGACATAATTTTTGATGTCATCAACATGCGTGAGGTCCTTACACATTCTCCAAATAGTGTTAATTTGTTGTGGTAAGCATTGCATAGTTATTTCATACTTCGTTGCCTTTGCTTAATAACTCAGCATTATCAGTGACCTCTAATTGCAGAATGTGTTCATTTGTTCCCTTTCTAGGCGGAGGGAGTGGTACTCTGACTCAAAACTTCTCTATCAGAAGCACAATTATGCAATGATAATTATTTGCATTATTAGACGTGCTTGCTTGCCTTTCGGATCACACCTTGGCGTAACTGCAGAAACGTACATTACATTGAATGGCCGAGGACATCAACTATCTGTCTTGAAGAAATAGTTTTTAATTGGTAGATTAGCTCAATCGGTTAAGGCACGGTATTCAATACCGGGAAGTGCAAGATGATCAAGGTTCGAGTCTTCCTACTGAGAAAGTACCGCCGCTTTCCCTGTAGGTTGCCCTAATCCTATCTGGTATGTGGTGGTGTATGAAGCCTGTCCCATTTCTCACTTGCTAGTATGGACCTTTGCCTTGGGCAGGCAGGATAATAACAGCTCAAAACAAGATTTCATTTACCAAATCTCAAAAGATGTAGCCACCGCGAGATGTGTCCCGTGGTGGTTGCATATGTTGAGATTCGATAGAGCTATCAATGCCAGGTTATTTGTCTTGAAGATTTCATTGAATCAGCACAGAAGACTAAACTATGGGAAGATCCTTAAGATCCTATGAATGGCCATTCTTTCATGGTTGCAGAACCATTGAAATGTTAATCAGTATGTCTGTTTTTTGCAAGAATAGTCGGGCAGATTATCTATTTCTTTCACATGGTGAAGCGAAAGCCATGCGATCATAGAAGATTTTACTTGGTGTTCTCATGTGTAAAACTGCATTAGTTTATTTTCTGCAATTTCGATAATCTAATTTGTTACGAACATCGATGATAGCATTTTAGTAATGATCTGTGATTTTGAGTATTGTCCATTGTTGGGTGCGACACTCCTCGTGTATAGCTTGTTGAGAGTGATGTGCAAAGGAAGTATATTAATTGCATGTAGATAATGTGTACCCTCCAATTTCAGCTGGTTTTGACGATCAAGATTTGACCGATTTTGTCAAGGAAATAGAAATCATGAAGCTCATGGAACCTCATCCTCATCTCATTCGACTTCATGGAACGTGTACTCAACACGGTGAGTACATGAAAATCCATTTCCTGCTCTTTAGTGCGGCCTCAGACACTGTAAACTATTCCCAAACTGTTATTTTTCTTGCGCAACAAAATGGCGCTGTTACCAATTAATCATGAATAGGGTGTCCAATCCCGGAGCAAAATATCAATCCCGGGATTACGATCCCGAATTTTCTCAATCCCGGGATATCCCGGGATTGAGAAATTATTATCAGATTCATGCAGATTGCGTTTTTTGCCTATTATTTTGCCTTTGTATACGTTGGTTTTGATGAAATAGACGTACCAGCTCCAAACGTTACTAAAAAACTAATTGTCAACTGCAATTGAAAATCATTATTTATGATTACGAATGTTAAAACTTTCTTATATCCTTATTTTACCAGATGAGACAAATTAAAAAATAAGCTTTCACGTCATGTGCACTTGCACATAAATTTATCATTTTATTTCATTTTAACACTGATTAATTACATGATCAAGAAAGTGATTCTAAGTAGGCCTATAACAACATAGCAGGAACTGAAATTCTAACAAATTTATACTTTTATGAAACTTTGTTTGAAGTACCACTTCAAAACGCACATGTCGTTTAATGTGCGATCGCTGATTCGGTTTCTTATCTTTCAAGAAAAGGTCCCAGCAATGTTAAAGGCCCGCTCACACTCCACGCTTGTTGGTGGCACGGAACGAAGCCATCCAGTCACAAATGTTAGGAACTCACCTCTGACCCTTGTTGTAAGGAAACGATCCAATTCCTTTCGCACGACGGATTCCATGGAGGAGGGCTCATTTAGTGAAGTATTCGCTGACTTTGAATCAAGGAAGCGCTGCAGCTCCTCGATCAATGTTGATGCAGGCGCGGATTCTGCCTCGGTCGAGGTTTGTTCCGAGTTTGAAGAGACGGAGATCATGTCGAGAGTAAACTTGGTGCGCGTAACTAATGTAAGGAGAAACTTGGTAATTTGTTGCACAGAAACGTTCTGCAAGTCCCCAGACTCAAGGAAGAGTAACACTTGAGTCATAACGTGAGTTCTCTCAGTCATCCTCGCTGTCAATCGCTGGTAGAGTTCGGAGGCGAACGAAGATTCCTCAGCTGCTTTCTCTAATTTCATCTTAACAAAATCGATGACACGACTGGCAACGACTAAATCACTGTCTCTTCTATTCAGCCCGTCGACGGCGGTCTTGATAGGTTGGAGAGCAGTACACACATTTCTCACAGTGTTGCATTCTTGATCAGTCACAGCCAAAGATTCTTTTGACAAGGCGATCAAGGCCTGCCGAACAAAAGTATGAAGTTCAACGTAACGCTCCAACATGGCGAGTAAACTATTCCACCGGGTGCGACAATCGCCAATCAGCTGTAATTCTTGTCCATTTCCGGCTCGAATAAAAAACTGGAGTTTATCATTCGACAAAGGAGACCTATGAAAGAATATTACAATCTTGCGAACTTTCTTGATGCAATCCCCGATCACGGGTTTAAACTCAGTTACACATGCAGTCGAAGAATCGTCATCAATATCAAACTGTTCATCTGAGTAGTCATCTTCACCTTCAACAAGCGCGGCCTCACCAGTAGTCTCTTCACAACATGGTTTCTTACACACTACGTCACAAACAGCTAGATGTAGTGCGTGTGAAAAACAAAGCTGGTGTAAAACTTTGGCATCTTTGCCAACCCGAACCATGAGGGCTGCCCCGTCAGTGCAGAAAGCGATAATATCCGTTTCGAGCTCAAGTCCGAACAATGCAATCCTATCACAAATGAGTTTCAGACAAGCTGAGTGGTTCAGTGAGCCATCGATACGGATGAGTCCAAGATTATAAAATGTCCTTCCCTGTTGCTCGTGGAAATCGTGAACATTAATATTCATATATCGGCGTCCCCTGACTGATGTCCATTCATCGAAAGAGAGTGAAAATTTTGCATTTTTCTCTTTACGCTTCCGTAAACTTTCGATAATTCGGGTGCTTACACCGGCCGCGAAGTCGGTAACGATTTTGCTGATTGTGACTCTTGATTTTGGTAGAGAATTTGTACCGTATCTGAAATTAAACAGATCTCGAATGTCGTCAGATTCCGCTAAGACACTGCAGCCATCCGTGCGAGTCGCGCCTGCATAGATATTTCGCCGGATGAAAAAACGAGCAATTGCCGTTGCAGTTTCGGCTTCTTGGATTCTGGGGCAGGGCAGGGCAGGATTCAGTGGACGATTCAAGGGTCTGATGCACAGTCGAGAGGTGAGTGTGTAGTGCTTTAGTAGAACCTCCGCTGCACTGTGCAGACTGTCCATGAGCGGGAGATTGACTAAAAATGCGGGAGACTCCCGCGAAATGCGGGAGACTTGGCATGTATGCATACGGCTACTTGTGTATGCAGTGCGCAGTAAAATCTCCGTAGATTTTGTAGAATTGTAGATTAATGCTTTACCTTTCCTTTGCTCCTCGTGACTTGTATTATGTCCTGCGTTTTATTGGACCTGGGAGTAAGTTGTCTGTATTTACTACGACAGTGCGCTTGTATGCATGTTTGTTGAGTTTAGAATGAGTGATGAGGGCAAGTCTCTGTTGTGCTTGGTGAAAGGTCGGGACCAACTTCGGTTGATGGGTTCATTTTGACATTAGGATGTAAAGATAATAGGATGAAAGGTTCACAGCTTTACATTTATGGCGAGGCACAGTACAAGATATCGCCAATGCAGAGTAAGTGCATGCTTTAGGTGAATGAGTACATGAAAAAGCCATCCAACTTACTCATTTTTCCTATCTGAATTGAAGGGCCAGGAGTCGGACCTTAGCGCTCACTTCACGGTGGACTTTTCTGTGCTCAATTGTCGTTCCATGCAATAAACCCAGAAATGATGTCATTTTCCAAAAAACTCAATTGGTATTTCCTGTCTACGCGGATTTGTGTTTTGATATTTAACTTTAATTCAATTATCATTGCAATTGATGTAATTGCTGTACATTGACCATCAGCGAACTGGCCAATAATTATAACAATAGGTTCAAAAAGTATAGAAATTTTGAAATCTTGTGTGAACGCAAACCAATATTTTCATTTGATGGTAGTTGAACATAATGGTATTTTTATACAAGATTTTCATATCTCTATACTTTTTACTTTATCCTACCAATGTGAATTTCGATTTTGTGGTCTGTCTGATAATAGTCAATGCATGTTGACCGAAACTAATTACAACGACAATTGAAATAAAGTAATCAAAACACTAATCTCTCAGATTCTGTCCATCACTCATCACAAAATGAGCATCCTAGGTTAAGAGCGGACACTATAGGCGAAAGTAGTGTTTGTTTCTTCACATTCGTCATACGCATGAAATGCATCAACGCTTGCCTGTAAGTGCTCTGTGGCCACTGTTTTATGTTGTCTGTGGTTATTTGCTTCACAATAAACACATCTAAAGAAGACATCAAAAAATATTAGAAAAAACTCGGCCATAAGGAAGAAAAAAGATCGCCTGGTTTCGAACATAAACACTTTTATTTAATTATTTTTGATATTTGTAGATTCCCGTAGACAGAATCACATTATTTTGCTACATATTACAACAGATTATAGGCACTATCACAGACTTCAAAAAGAATTTCAACATAATTCTTCGTTTACGTGCAGCGGACAGATCAGTTTTGTTAATCACAGGTCACAACTAAGTTCATAACATGACCTACCTTGGTTTACAAGATGTCATAAAAGTACATTTCATTATACATTCTGGATTTCATTTTCTTCATTCATAAGTTGCAATTCGTTATTTCGACTTCTCACCGAGATGATTCAATTAATTTGCTGTCTTGTTGAATTTATGTTCTAGAAAGAAACTGTGAGACCATCTATGCAATAACTACAGTTTCAGATGTATCACTTCTTGTCATAAACATGTATGTTTTTGGAATTCACAGGAACGCTTCCTCTGCGATGTTCTTTCACATCATAATTCGCAGATAATTCAACCACGTGCAGAAAGCATCCTCCTTAATTGAACTTTCATCTGTATCACTGTCTATCAGTCATTTGAGGTGAAACTGAGTTCATGCGCGCCTGTGACTCAGTACTCTGGTCATCTGGTAGGAAATTTGTCTCCAGTCACCAATTGGACAATTTTCCTCTGTATCTGAGTTCACAACAATATTTTGTAAATCAACCATCAGCTCACCATAAAGCATGATAGCAGATAATCCCGGTTCCTGTCTAATTATAGCTTCCGCCTCAACTTATTCAGTAATTCATTGCCTTCTGTCCAACTACCATGAATGAGCATTATATTTTCGAATCAGTTCAAATCCAACAATGACTTACCTATCTACAGAGTGAACTTCTCGAAGCAGGCCTTCTGTTTTCGAACAAAGTTATCATTGGAATGTTTAAAAAAACACTTTTGATAATTTTTCAACAAGCGGACTTCAAAATATCGTTTTAACGCAGCATGGGATGTTCCTTGGTAACCGAGGTCATGCTTTTGAAGGGGAATCATTGAACATCAATGGCCATCAATTGATCGATAGCATCCGACTGCAATTGAAATTGATAACTTGACCAAATTTAACTGCTATTGTATTTTGATAACCCTGCTCTTGAAGACCGTAACTAAAGTGCAGACATTTTAGCGAGTCACACTTGACTTGCTTCTTTGGCCTCTTTCTGCGATCATATGGTAATCCTACTACGAGTATTTTCATGATTTGCGAGTCGAGCTTGGTTGTTTTATTCAGACTTAACTGCTATGTTTGCATAGGAGCTACAATGATCCCACTAGTAATAACTAAGCAATCATCTTTTCGTGGAAGTTTGTATAGTTCAAATTATCTAAGTTAATGAAGTTGCGAAAAATGAAAATAAGAGCTATAGGTAGTAAAGTTACTTTGTATAGCATGCTGTAGAAAGTACTCTTGAGCTGTTGAGATATAAACATAGCAATAGCATGTATAAAAAGATGACAAGTAATAACAATAATAATTATAACTACGCTTTATTTCCAAAATGACAGACGCACATCGGTTTTAAACTAGCAAGTTGAGTATGATTATAAGAAATTGGTATAAGGCAAATAAGAGTACAGATGTTGAAGTCAACCATTTGAACTACAGTTTATGCAAACATCGCATGAAAAATGTTCGTATGTTATCTGTTGTACAAGATTTAATGTGGTAATTGTGATAGCGCCGCCGAAGATTATGTCCACTCACTTTTAAGTCTGGGGGGAATTTGTGAAGAACATGGCTAAAAGTACTGTACTTTTAATTATAACGTGACCTTGACTTGTTTTTTCAATATTTTAGTCCCGAGAAAATAATCATTTAGCAAGAAATATTGATAGTTTTTCAACCGCCTCTGTTCCTAATGTGTGAAGAATTGAATTTGGGATAAATTTAGCATTATTGAAGTACCTTAAATTATCCCCACTATACCGGCAACAGCGGAAAGTAAGAATTTGAAAGCAAAACATGCAAAAATCATCTCAATTTTCATTCTACTTTTTGCTCGAATATTCCAAATAAAACATGGGAATTCTTGTTAGTCATGAGTTCTGTTCATAACAACTGTGTCAGTATGCAGTCTTCTAGTGTTGTCACAACCATCGAACGTCAAATGAAGTAGAATTGACGGTATTAAATGATAATAGAACCGTAGTAGTTCGGAAGCGCTCGAGAGCTAAACTGTTCTTCTACTCGCATTCAGAATCACGGACATCAGATGACGCTGAGCAATAATCAGTTGGCATTTAGCTGGTTGTGAATGTAGCTTTTATCAAGTAATAGAGCATTTTTACGACTTCGGCGTTTTTTGCTTTCATAAAATTTGATATATAAAGCAGCTTCTACTATGTATTAATTTTGTAAAGCTGTATAGTGAGTAGTGACAAGGCAAAATGCGGTGGTGAAAATCGCTTAGGTCCTCTAACAAGTGTTTGTCAGATCGTTCGAGGATCTGTGGCATGTATGATGCACCGCATGCACTACCGTAGACAAATTGAGTCTATTTTCAAGACAAACGAAACATGACTACATCAAAAGCTTCGGATAGTTTCACATTATTTCGATCGGCTGTCATGCCATCAGCACCCTAATGACTTAATTGTAACATGTTCACAAAGTATATCTGTTTTGACCTAGATATCATTCATGAAACGTGAACGTAAATACAGTGATTGAGACGCTTGACTATTAACGTTTTCGAATGAAACTTTTAACTCAATGTTGGACTCTAGACATAAACATGATAAAGATAGCCTGAAAATTGTACACAAATGGGACAGAATTAGTGGTTTTGTCTCTGACTTTTGTCAGTTTTCAAAATTAATGTGGGATTAAAAATTTATAATAATTGATTCAAAATATTTCATTTAAGTTTGATTATTTAAATTTTAATTGTCTTTTTTAATGAAGAAAGTTTCCTGACAATTTTGATTTTATTGAAGCATATATTTGCGTGAATTTGTAACGGACCAATTTTCCATAATTTCAAAATGTTCTAATTTGAGCTTGTTTGGAAGCTAACATCGGTGATGCTTATCTTTGCTTGTTGGCTTGTTGTTTTATCGAAATTTGAAATCAAAGAGGTCAAGATACTACATAGAAATTGATCACACATGGAAATGGTTTACTGTTGGAGGAGAAACTTGAAGGTTATATAACTGATGTGAGCTCATCGGGTAAGGTATTGCTTATCAAGAGCAAGGGACTTCTGCTCACCTGAACTTTTCTTGAAGTGTTGCCACTTCGGGATGATGGGCGTCGATCAGGTACTGTGCCATGATGTGCAAATACATTGTTCTATTCCTATTTCCGTCGCTTGTAGTAGCGCATGAATTCACGAATGACGCAATTTACTAATAGTAATTCATTTTGAGCATCCATACAGCTGCAATAATACGTTGCATAATCAAAATTTAAGTTTTCATGATTGCGGATATTGCACTGGATAAACTAGAGTCCTCTTTGACCCGTTAGAAATACATGCATCCGAATGGCGCTTCTATGGTATCAAACAATATAAGCAAGAAATGAGAGTTCAGTATTCAAGTTCCACCATTCAAAAGTAAGTTCGTTGCACCCATGATCTCCAACATCTCAGAAATTGTGATTTGGAGCTACCAGTCTATTTCAAGGACTCCCAATATGTAACAACATTTTCTTATCTAATATTTTTGTGCACGTTTTTTAAATAACAAATAACTTTATGATTCAAACTATTCTCTTATCTTCATTTTAGGATCTCTTATGGTACTGACCGAATATGCCCCTCATGGTAACCTCAAAGATTTCTTAAGAAAGCGCCGAAGTTGGAATGTGCTGAGAAGAGTGGAGGATAAATTTCTTCCTCACTTAAGTATCTCTGTCAGAGATCTCCTTACATTTTCTCAACAGATCGCGAAAGGCATGGATTATTTGTCTTCCAAGTCGGTGAGTAAAGTGAACCAACTTTTTCAGTAAGTCAATTCTCTAACTTCTTCTACTAATGTAGCTGTAAAATCTGCGATCTTTTAAATAATGATCAATGCTTTGAGAAACGGTATGTTATTTATAAATTCCCCGTGTTCTTTGTAGTGACTTCTACATAGGTTCTACGAACCTCCTTTTTAGATATCGTTTCCAAAGAACATTGTCGTAGCATTTGACAATAGAGATAGTAAAAGTGCTCTATCGGTTCTAGTCTTCTGTACACTTTGACCACACCAAATACTTCTTCATAATGCCTTCATTTTGTCATTCATAAATATTCAGAATAATCCAATATAAACTCGGTTAGCTGAGAGTGATTTAAACGCAAATTGAAGCCTAAAAACAATCGAAAGATAACTGATGTGAGTGATCAGTCATCGTATTTAAAATGTAATGCATGATCCATTGCAAGTTTTAAGTGTTGGGTCTGAGAAAGCTCTGAGTTCAGAAACCGGTCGACCCGTCGCATTGTATTTTAATCAATAAATATAACGTCGGCTTAAAAAAGAAAGGAGCGCAGTTTTAATTTTGTGAAACAAAACTTGAAATGAAGAACCTCCCGTGTGGCCACCATCAATCATATCTGCCTTTTTGAAGCTTGTGAAGTGTGGCTGAAGGCAATGGGGAAAGCAAGAAATCTTCACTGTCACGAGACTCCAACCTTCGCGTTGAATTGAGCTGTCAATAATGCTGTCACGAACTACAATGACCTGGAAATAGCAGCACAACTGCTCAAATGTGGCGCGAACATGAAGTGTGTAAGCGAGGTGAGGCAGCGGACCCCATTGAAAACAAAGTCAAGAAATGAGAGTTGTTCTTCGGAAAGGTGAGAATTTGTACAGCAAGTACAAGTGATTGGAATGAGTGCTGCTCTTTCTATAGGAAGATGCTAGTGTTATGAACTGATGTGAGCTCGTGGTTCCTCTACCTTCAGGGAAATCAGCAATTTTAACGAAATACAACAACGTGTAGCAACGAAGCTATTTATACATTTAATCATCCGTTTTTATGATTTTTACTTCCATTTATGTTAGACCCTGACCTCCCGCTTTAAACGTACACAACGAAAAATTCAAATCTGCGCCTAATCAAGTACAAGTTTTTGATATGCGATATGATACAACTACTAGTGTTCTTTGTGCACTGTGCTTTTATGCATGGACCAATTAATCTTTAATTCTAGATCACCTAATTCTTGCATTGTTTGCAGCAAGGAAGTATTTGGATAATGCTTCCTTATTTGTAGTTGTCAATTTTGCCGTGTCCTGAATTTCCTTGCTCTGAAAATAATAATGCGATTTCTGAGAACTAAATCATCTAGAGGCCCGAGATCCTATCCCGATAACTACATGTGTGAATTCGAGAGCCGCTGGGTACTGATTCCGGTGTATCTGGTAAGGATTATGCTACAATTTTTCAATATTGCAATCTAATGCTTAACTATATATATTTTTCAGCCAAAAGGCACCATATTAATCTTCCACCTGAAAACGAACACTTCACTGCAAAGCTGTTAAGGGGCCTATTAGGGCATAAGCAAAAGCTAGTAATCGTGAGAGGAGTGACCTCCTATTTGATGAACCCTAGTCAGCTACTAGACAAAATAAAATACCTAAGCATCAACTGAGACAAGAGAGAGCTTACATTGCATGATACTACACATTATCACATAAATATTCAAAAGCAAATTAGCACTAATTCTTATATTCAATAAGAAAGGCCGATTCGTAATTTTCAAATATGGAAAATATTTTCGTTGCTATACACAATAAATGCGCATTGCCATCATCAGAATTCGGTATCCATTCAGAGTAAGTGTCAACAGCAGATGGGTAGTGACTAATCAATATAAACAAAGATAAAAAGTGAATGGCTTCTTTTTAAAAAATGAATCTTTAAAGATTTTGGAGATATTTGGAAGCTAGGTTCCAAAATGAACATGATCCTAAATTCAACGCAATACATCAAAAACGTAGCTACATAATAAGTGAGTTTCTATGGAATGAAAACAAGATCACATCCCCCCCCCCGATTTCAGTCCTAGCTTTCCTGCTTGCTTCGTTACCGTTCTAAATCGTTTTCTATGTTATCCCCACATTCCTTATATTTGAAAACGAAAGTATTTGAATAATATTTATATTAGGTAGCATACATTAGCCTAGTTTTGAAGCATCCGCTATTTTAGATATTATTCCATTCTTTGGTAGCCTCAAACACAGCACCTACGTCTCATATAAAGCCGATATTTATTTCTATAAGAGATAGCTTCCATAGAAATCATTTGCATCTTCTAAAATGGCGCCAAATCTGGTTGTTACAAAATAATAAAAATAACGTTAACAATTGCAGAAATCCATTTCAAGTGTTCAAAATTTTGTGATGCGAGTAGGCACTACAATAATCTAGAAAATCAAATGAACGTGTACATTAACCCACTGCAACCTACAGGTAAAGTGAAAATAATTCGTAAATGGAAAATAAGTAATGTTTACGCTAACAATAACATTTTAAGTCATTTCAGTGAGCATACATTAATGAAACTACTATCATTGACTTGAATTGAAGTTGTTTCATTTTTTCTCAGGTAATGATGCATATCTCTCCGCTTTCTATGTATACCATTCAACAGATTAGAGAATGTAGAAAGATCAATGGTGGTCAAATTTCAAATTTTGATATCGAACAACTGTTTACAATTGGCGTTATACAAATTGAAACAAAAAACGTGAACTGAAATCCAGCTTTTGTAAAATAAAATGGCACACACACGATCAGTTTAACCAAGGTATGGCAATTGGAATGATTCGTTGCGGTAGAAAGTAGTGCAGTGTTGCCGTAGAGATGCAACTATCGAAGTCCGTTGTTTGAGGTGTGGTGTCCGAGGAAAGCAGAAGGAGATAGTTAAAAAAAGAAGAAGGGATCTAGGTCGACCAACGAAAGTCTACAGGAAGGACATACGCACGTCTAGTTTTAGCTGACAAAGAGGAAGTGAGTTTGTGTCAGTCCCAAAGCTAGTCGTACACTGAAAGAGTGCCCTCAAATATAGCTATAGCGTTCGAACGCTTAACCGAAGAATTGCGAGAAGCTGGAATTCAATCGCAACGACCAGCTGTCCTAATTCCATTGAGTTTTGAGCACCGCAGAAGACGAGTTGCCAGGTGGTGATGCCCCATCGCTCATGGAATGACCATCACTGCAGAAAGTCTTGTGGACACGATGATCGAATTCACTCTGGATTTCAATGACGGTCGAGTCAGAGTGCATCGTCTTCCAGGTGAACGCTTTGCCCCATGCTGTATTAAAAGAACACGACAGATATGGTGGTGGAAGTGTTTATGCTGTGGGGTGGCATTTGAACTGGCGGACGAACGACAGTAAAAAGCCATCATCATCAAAGCACGTTTGACTGAGAAGTATCTCAATGAAATGAGTGCTTCCAGCGTTGCCCCAGTGGTCAGGGCGGAGGATCTTCGTCTTCCAAGACGACAACGGAAGACCACATCGCTTCCTCGGCTGTCCATTGCCACTGTTAGATATTGAACATTCAAACCCTTGACGGGCCTGCACGCTCACCTGACTTGTCACCCATTGAACTAAGTCTGGACGAGCTTGGGCGGCGATGGGGAGACCGCTATTCGCTCCACCAGTGTCCCTGAAGATTCTCTCTGAAAAACTGACAGAGCAGTGCTTCTCCGTTGAAACATCCTTCATTCAGAAACTTATGTGAATCCTGTCATCTCGATTACTGAAGGTATAGGAGCTAGAAGGGGGCACACGGGCGCTATTAAAGTTTTAACTCTGCTACATCCCCCCCCCCGTTGTTTTTCTGTGCTAGCGACTTGGTGGAGATTGTGAACTAAATTATCAACGGTATCATACATACATGTATAAATTCCAAGTCAAAAAATAAAAAGTTAAAGAATAAATGTTTCAAAAATTTGTCAATGAGTATACATAAACGTCGAAAATCTTCGCACTGTTTGGTTCACGTGCAACGGATGCCGGACTTGAGGTGGCCAAAGAGATCTTAAGTTATAAAGTGGCTGCACCGAACATCAAGTTGATACGGAAAGTATGGTGGCAAACAATATCAAGAGAATTTTTGAGCTCCTGCTCCTGCATCTGGACCCTCCATTGACACTAGACCGTCAGAATGTGAGAAGGCGTATCAATCCAACGACAACCAACACACCCCAGTGTCCAACCTTCAAACCTGGGAAGAAAGACAATAAAAGTAACAGGAAAAAAATAGCCTCATCAAATCGCTATCGCATTCAATACTGAGTGCGGTTTAAAGGTAATTTTAAAGCTTGAACATAATTTTGGATTTTTACTATTCTAGCTGTTCAATATTTTGGATAGTAACATGAGTTATAATGCCGAGAATTTTCTGAGTAAGAGTCACGTAATACATATCGATTTTTTGTTTTTATAGGCATAAGCGCGGCAAAAAGGTTTTCTTCTATGTTCTCAAAACTATTTACTACTGATTTAAAATAAATAGATAGGCGGTTATGAGACCTATGTACAGGCCCAACGTTTAGCGCGCTTTTGCGTCTTCAATCAGTCATTCTACGTGCAAATTTAACGTGAAAAGCAGAAGAGGTCCTGAAAATCGTTCCAGAGTATGTCGCAATGTTTGACGAGAGTCTGAATTACTGTTTCCCAAAAATCCCAAAATGGAAACCACGATCGCTTTAATGATCTCCATTGAGAATAAAGTGTTTACAACAATTCTAATGATTCTGAGTTCTCGGTCATACAAAAGCTTCTGACATATTCAGGCCCTGTGATTGCTCTCAAATTCCTCAGATTCTCAAAAATTTTTTCAACTCCATCAAATCCTCAAAAATTCCCTCAAATAGAGCTTAACTTAAGAAAATTCCTCAAATGTGACACATTCAGACTAAAATGTAGGATAATGTATTTTTTTTGCGAATGGTGAAGATATTAAACTTCCAATCAAGAACCTGAGATAGAAACCTGTATCATGTATCCTACATCCTGACTCCTGAGCTTGAACATTTATGATTTATAGCGTGTTCTTATATCACGTCTTCATTTCTAGGAAGCTACATATCTGCTATGTTTGGGTTCGTCGTACTTTTGCTATGCAGAGAAGTCTGAGTTTTTGTCCCTGGTCGAACTCCTGAGTGTAACACTTTCACGTATTTAATGAGTGAAGCACTGCGAACAACTAACAGAAATTGTATAATGAACAGCAGAAATCAATTTTAACTTCCAACATCATAATGTAGCGGAGAATCCCAACAATAAAATCTTATTCAATTATTTCATTAATTATCTTGACCTGTTTTTCAACAGCCTTCATTATTTTCTTCTGCGATATATGGTTGCCAAATGCAGCCTGTGCTTCTTAAAGAACTTATAGGATACTTTAGGATAGTATCGATCATCTACGATCCTTTTCTAATCTTTCTAATGATAACGTGGAGTGGCCTAGCCCACTTGGATTTCAATGCTCTTATCAACTGAAGCTTTTGCTTTACTCATTCTCTTCCATTATATTTCCGCTGAATATGAACACATCCGATGGGGTAAAGCGGATGGTCTCCAAATGTGGTGTCTATATGCCTCCTGGTCACTAGTGTGTGGGAGTTAGAAGCTTATGAGGCTGTGCTATCCCATGAGTCTGCAGCTACGTTTTCCAGGGTTTGCAGACCGACATCTGAACACAGGTTGGTGTGAAAGTAATGCACAAATCGTTTATCGTTGTATGCGAACTTGGATTAATGAAGACATTCAAACCAAATATTACTGGGTCGGTAGATTTTCAACCTGGCTCTACTTCAAGATGTGGATGTCAATATCTCAGCGGAACTTCATACGAATGGAGGTGATAATCTTTCACTCTTTGCCTAGATGAGACCAACGACTTAGCTGGCAAGCCTGTTCCTAACATTTATTTTGTGTCGTCTGAGAGAATTTATGTTCATTTGAATATAGATTGGAGCGATATGATCAAAGCGCTGACAAGTAAACAAGAGCCACCAAAACTTATGCAGTAAAAAGTAATATATGAATATATTCGTGTGCAATGTGGCGTATCCTTCATAATACTGAATTTTTGTGAGTCACAAGCAATGCATTCCGTCAACGATTTTGATCTTTTTATAGTTATGGGTTACTCTCCTCCCAAAATTTGTCTAAAATCTGTCAAAATTAGTCGTTGCAATAGCCACGGATGCCTGTATTTAGGATATTTCCTACATTCAAAAAATTGCAGTATGCGAATCTGACAAGTATAATTGAACTGGCGACGATAGCGCGAAGCACAGCGATATCAGTAGCTTGATCTGACATTCTCTGTTCGACACATTCTAAGCAGATAGTACTTGAGGTCAACAAATTAAATTCGTAACAACGCGGGAAGTGATTATGACCAGGCCAATATCCCTTTGTAATATACACAACTTCAAAAAGTGTGATGTGGTCAACCCTGGGGTTGCCTTCTTCGACTTTCATGACTTGAAGTTCGGCCCAAAATCCATGCTAAAATTTGGAGGTTTTTTGCAATTACCATTTTAGGCTCCGTTTCCATTCCTCAAATTTTTCAAGGAAAATCCTCAATTTTTCTCATAGGCTAATCACAGGCCTGCTTATTGAAAGGTTTTTGTGAGAAATTAGAAGGGATTGATCAATTGAGGCATCTTATTGCCGTGTCTATGGACGGTCCTTCAGTTAACTGGAAGTTTTTGACTGATTTAGAAATCAAGCGAAGACTCCAGAATTTTCCCGAGTTGTTACAAGTAGGAAGCTGTGGACTTTATATTGTTAATCAATCTTTCGAATGCGGCCACTCTTCCAGTTCATTTGAAGTCAATGTGATTTTGAAAGCTGCTTACAATCTGTTTAAGGATAGCCCAGCTCGCCGGTCCGACTTCATCGAAATAACTGGCTCTGATGATTTTCCCAAACGATTCTGTGCTGTGAGGTGGTGTGAAAATTCTTCAGTTGTGAAGCGTTTTCTGTCTTCCATCGATAATTTGCAAAAGTATTGCAAAGAGGTCGAGCACAAAAACCAAAAGTCAAGTGTTTCGAAAAACTTGAAAATGCACTGACGAGTCCTCTTACAAGACCGAAACTTCACTTTTTCCAGTTCATCGCATGGCTTGTGGAACCATTTCTCACACCCTTCCAAGCTGATCAGCCACTTCTGCCATTTCTTTACGATGAGTTCTTGGATGTCATGAAGTCAGTTGCACGGAGGTAGGCCTTACATTCTTATTACTTATCGCGTGTCAATTAATTATTATCTATTCTAATATCTTTTAGATACTTGCCCAAAGAAAACATTGCTCAGACATCTGGAACAAAACTTATCGAATTAATGACAAATGCGTCTGTAGACAATTGTGACCAAACTGATTTTGGAGTGGCAACCACTTCCGAACTCCAGCGATTAAAACCACATGAAGTTCTGGAATTTCGGACTAATGGAAGGAAGTTTTTGGTTGAAATGGGAAAGAAGATGGCCATTCGATCTCCATTACAGTATCCGGTCGTTCAGAAGGTAGTGTATTGTTAAAGAAGTAATGAATTCATTCATCTAATAACAATCTAATATATTGCAGGCTCGTTCTCTTTCTCCAATCGTCATATTAAACAATGCTGAGGATGCTGTTCGTCTCTTCTCTGATCTGGTCCTTCACTTAGTGCAAAAAAGTTTGTGTGAAGCTGATCAAGGGGATCTTGCCATACAGCAGTGGGAAAAAACTTCTGGAAGATAAATATTTTATTTCTTCTACTGTGAGCGCCTTCAGAGAGAAATCGAAGGCCGAGTTGCCGAGATTGGACACATTTCATTGGAAACATGTTGGATCGAAATCAGAATATTCCCAGTTATGGTTATTCATCAGAAAGATTCTGACATTGCCACACGGCAATGCGACTGTGGAAAAAGGATTTTCGATACAGAAAAATCAACTGTGCGAGAACTTTTTAGAAGAATCGATGATAGCTCGTCGACGAATTTTTGACTTTGTTGGAGATACTGAAATGATATCTGAATTGGTGTCACCAAAGATGGTTCGAGCAATGAAAGGCTCCAATGCCCGGTATCGCGCTGCGTTGGAAGAAAGGAGTCGAAAGCGACATCAAATGGAAAACAGTAAAGCGGAAGAAGTAAAAGCCGCTAAACTGCGATTGATTGAAATTGCAGAAACTGAGCGACGTCTGAATGAGGAACGAAAGGCTCTTGCTCAGGAAAAAACAGTCATCCAAAGAACTTTACAAAAATGATTTTTTCTGATATCCAGTGCTATTACCAAATTTGTTTAGTTATTTGATGGATCTATTTTTGTTATTGATCAGTTTTGATACGATATACATAATTGATACAACATAAGTGTACAAGTATACAATATAAACGATACAACACAGTATCTCTCATTAGCTTGATGTGCTTTTTATAAAGACTCACTATATTTTCAAATCAGCCAACATCGAACTCTTTGTGATGTGTGCCATAACTTCTAATATAATAGATAATATTTTAGAATTTCAAGGGCATATTCATTCAAATTAAGTATTTTAATGATAGCATAAATAGCCGGAAGTACAGGATTATAATGAACTTGTAAACTTTTATTTAAGTTTGATTCCTCTACATGTACATCTGTGGGTCAAGCCACACTGCGTGCCTTGCATTTTAATCATATCGATTTTGAATTTAACAAATGGATAATCAAGTTACTCCATGATCAAGTATTTTCAGTACTATACAAAGTACTTTACAAAGTACGTGCGTGGCGTGTGTATGTGTGTGTGTGTGTGTGAGAGAGAGAGAGAGAAACAGATCGTAAATTTGTTTTTCAAAATAGAAATCTGAGATTTACAAATCAAAATAAATATAAAAACACGTGTAAAAGTAGGCATAGTGAACTCTATGGGCCTTGAAAATATGTAGACCTTCTACATCAGTTAATTGTAAACGATTTAATTCCTTTACCTCATGCTTACTACTCAACATAATACAAAAAATCTGTGTGCATGAAATGTACATAAAATGTACATGAATTGTACATGATTTTTTTGTTCGATAAAACGCGGCAACCCTGCGATAGCCGCGGTGTCAAATACTCCTACTGAAAGAGTGGATTGGTTAGTAGGACATTTACTAAATAAGTTAGTAAAGTTCGTGCCGTCACATTTACCTAACACAAGCGCTTTGATAGAAAATTTATCAGCGATTAAGAACTTAACAACAAATACTGTAATGTTCATCTCATTGGATGTAAAAAATTTAAATACTTCTATCCCTCTTTTAGAAGGAATAGAAATAGTTTCTAATTTCGCAAAAGAAAACTGGCATTTAATTGACAACTACAACCTAGACATTAATTGCATAGAACCATTCCTCAAGTTGGTAGCTTTTAATTACGAGATTGAATTTAACAATATTCACGTATATCTTCAAAAGAAAGGTTGTCCTATGGGTTCGCACTTTGGGCCACCATTTGCGATTATTTTTATGAAATACATAGAAGAATTGGCTTTGAAAAAACTAGAGACTAATGACATAAAACCCAAATTATACCGTAGATATATTGATGACATAATTCTTGGCCCGTTTGCCAATGAACCGTCTTTGTTCAATAGCATACTAGAAATTTTTAATTCTATTCACCCAGACATAAAATTTACCATAGAAGCACCAGAAAATGGCGTCTTAAATTTTCTGGATTTATCTATATCAATAGAAAGGGAAGTTTACTTCCAGCCTTACAATAAAGAAAATCATTCTCGGATATGTCTCGATAAATTTAGCAATGTTCCAGATTTCGTTAAGCAAAACTTCATTAAAAACACGATAAATAACATAGGTGTACGTTGCTCTGATAGCGATGATGTTGGACGTCATGTAAACGACTTTAAGAAAAAACTAAGAAAAAATAATTATCATTGGAGGGATGTTCAAGAAAAACGCCCTAAGCAACATAGCAGGGACGAAAATAATACAAATAGCATCCTACAACTGGATTTTATAAATGACGCTACACACAGAAAACTAAATAAGTTAGTGAAAAAATATGACGTGCCCTTTAGAATAGTTCAAAAACCTGGAAAACAAATACGAAGCACTTTCAGTAAGTTCAATTCTCTAAATTCTTCTACTAATTGTAGCTGTAAAATCTGCGAATCTTTAAATAATGATCATGCTTGTGAGAAACGGTATGTTATTTATAAATTCACGTGTTCTTTGTGTGGTGACTTCTACATAGGTTCTACGAACCGTCCTTTTAGATATCGTTTCCAAGAACATTGTCGTAGCATTGACAATAGAGATAGTAAAAGTGCTCTATCGGTTCATATGTCTTCGGTACACTTTGACCACACCAATACTTCTTCCATAGATGCCTTCACTTTGTCATTCATAGATATTCAGAATAATCCAATAAAAACTCGGTTAGCTGAGAGTGAATTGATACGCAAATTGAAGCCTAAAATCAATCGGAAAGATGAACTGATGTGAGTGATCATGTCTTCGTATTTAAATGTAATGCATGATCCATTGCAAGTTTTTAAGTGTTGGGTCTTGAGAAAGGCACTGAGTGCAGAAACCGGTCGACCCGTCTCATTTGTATTTTAAATCAATAAATATAACTTCGGCTTAAAAAGAAAGGGAGCGCAGTTTTAATTTTGTGAAACAAAACTTGAAATGAAGAACCTCCGTGTGCCACCATCAAT